>CAEGAE010053608.1:0-45598 GCA_903067095.1 Girardinus metallicus
AAAGTGAGCTATTATTGTTACAGGTTAATTTTCTAAACTACAGAAAAGTAACTGTTAGAGAAGCTCAAATGTGAAAATTTGGACTGATGTTGATATGCGATAATAACACTGCTATTATGTTAGATTTACCAATGTTTTATTTTATCTTGTTTTTATCCGATTACCCGATTAATCATAAGAATAATCAATAGATTACTCGATTACTAAAATATTCGTTTACAACAGCCCTACTGGAAACCCCTAATGTGTGGAACATGTAGCGGGAATCAAATCCAGAATGTTTATATTAAAATTTTTAATCTCTTAAAAAAGAATTACTGTTGTAGCAGAACCAGTCATTCTGACCTAGTGTTCAGAATATTCTGGTTCTACATGACCCACCAACGCCTTGGTGTCACTTTATACGGAAAGCAAAAGCCCATGAAAAAGTGGTGGCAACAACCTGATGACGTGAGTGAGAAGAATAGGCGTGCATTGCTTTCAATATCATTGTAATAGTCAACAAAAATGCATGTTTTTCTAATACTAAACAGCTTTAATTTACATGAAGTGAAAGTTGTTGATGTGCACTTTAATTCATTTCTTCCAGTTATTGAAAAAGCACTGACATCTGACTGCTAACTGTGGCTCACATTCTTGATTTGCATGAAAACAAATGTAGGATTTTGAAACATTTTGGCAGCATCTGTGGAGTGAAAATATATTTAAAACTTATGTGTAATCCAACATGTAGAAATGGATTTAGTCAAATCTCAGATTCATGCTTTTCTTGTTTATGTTCGGTCACTTCTAGTTGCAATCTTCTGATGGTATCCACCACATTTTTTTAAAAATTGCTAATCTTTGTGCTGCTTAATTTGTAGAGTCAGGACTCTGGTTCGGAGTCACAGCTGAACACATCCAGCTTGAAGGAAGCTCTGGAGCGGTTTGACCACAGCCGAACACCTTCGACATCCTCACGGAGCTCCAGGAAGTCCTCGTCTCATGTCTCGGACAACACTTGCACTTGTAAGGAACTCTACATGGTTTATGCCAATGAGTTACATCCTCATACTCAGTACAAGTAAAAGGTGATTGCAAAGTGTTTCACTAGGATCAGAAGGGTCACCAATAGTTCTGTCTCTGCAGCAACAGCTCCCAAGATGCATATGGACATGGCGACGCCCCCTCGAAAGTCTCTGGCCTCTACCATGGAGATGACATCTCAGCGACGCTCATCCATCAGCAGCCAGGTAGGATTGATGAAAATAATGGATTTTAATTATACTTGATGTTTTTGTTTTCTCTTATATCAATGCACTTTAGCTAATGTGTTTCTTGTCAATCTTCTTTGTGTTTGCAGTCAATGAGCTCACAGACAACAGGACAGAGTTTGAATCCTGGCATGATCACTCAGCAACAGCAGCAGCAGCAACAGCAACAACAACAACAGCAGCAACAACAGCAACAACAACAACAACAGCAGCAGCAGCAGCAGCAGCAGCAACTTCAGGCAAATGTACAGGTAAGAATTGTAAAACTGCACTATGAATCCACCTACTTCAGAGGAGATACTTGTACAAAAAAGACCAACTTAAAAACAGTAGGGGGCAGTAAATACCCACAAAATGGATGATAGAACGATCTAAAGCTACTTGATACAACTTCACATTCTCATTCAACAAAATTATATATTATATTAAAGGACCCTATCTTGTTAAATTTAATTAAAAAGTGTGTTATCATAGAGTTCTTCTTTGTCTTCTGAAGCCGGTGATGGAGTTCTCAGCACAGGTGAATGCCATGCAGCACCTGAAGGAGCAGCTGGAGCAGAGAACCCGAATGATCCAGGCAAACATCCAGCGGCAGCAGGAGGAGCTGAGGCACATTCAAGATCAACTTCAGAGAGTCCAGGGACAGGGCATACAGGTGGGCTCGATGCTACACTCAACTTGCAGATGTGTTATAATAATAAGTTTCTTACTCTGCATTTAGTTATAATATGTAGCATTTATACGTTTTTATGGTATATTTATCTTTGTGCCACACATGTCTTCTACTTTTATTCAAGCTTTGTTGGTGCTTTGTGGGTAGATGTCACACTTAAATAACATTTCAGGAAAATGCCAAAAGACTTAAGTAAAATTGTAACTTTTTGAGGAATCTTTCCCAAGATTTCCTAATTTTGGAAAATACCATTTTGAACACAACAGAAGCAGAATTTCCACCTCCTTCTTTAGACCAGTAGATAGCTTTGTTTTCACCTTTTCGTTTGTATTTAGTTTACCTAACTCGGATCAAAGATATATTTTTGTTTTACATATTATTTCCTTTTCAGTTTTCAATCGATTAAATTGATTCAGATTAAATTGATATCGGTACCTGAATCTGTACCCTAATGAGATCATTTCTTTGTTTCTGTTAACACTTTTTCTAGCATAAGCATCAAAATAACAAAAAAACATGCAAATCAACATTTTCTGCCTCTGCTTTGGTCTGACATTTGCTGTCTCCTTCATAGATGCTGCTGCAACAACAGCAGCAGCAGCAGAGTGGAACGATGAACGTCCAGCTCCCACAGGTGGGCTCGGTCCAACAAGCAGCTACCTTGACTGGTCAGGTCCAGCAGCCCTCAGTTAACCCTGTTCATTCGGGATCTCAGCAGCTCACCATTCAGCAGCAAGCTCCTCCTCCTCAGCAGAGCTTACAGCAGCAGACCAATACACTCGCACAGGTGGGGTCACACACAGGTACACACTTCCTATGCTGCCTTTCCTTTCTTTTATTTGGCTCCCCATTGGTTGTAGATCCGTACATCTACTCTTCCCAGTGGCCACACTTTTAACATAAACAACTATAAAAACATAACGTACATAGATAACGCAACAAATTCGAAATAAAAAGTTGAAAAATAAACAGATGCAATTACTAAATACAGGCCATAGATCAAATCAAAATGAATTATACTATTATGAAGAACATTCTACAAAAAGACATTTACTTTAATATGTTAAACAACACATATACAGAAAAACATACACAATCAATACAGCAAACTATAGGATTAAGAAAATATAGTATATAGTATGGCTGCTACTCTGACTAATGCTCTCCTTGCCCAGCTTCTCATTGTAAGATGACACCATTTCTCAGCAGGACTAGAGTTGTGCCAAACTCTCCCCGCCTTCAGATGAAGCTACATTTCTTCAGACTTTTCTGCATCTCTATCACTGAATATCTCATCACCATAAAAAAAATATGTTTTAAATTAAATTTCAACTGAGGATGCCAGTTTATTGAATGTAGCTATATCAGACAAATAAAGCTTTATTATAAAAAATTGGATGTAAATTCCCTTTTTGTTGCTGGTTTGTTTTTCCAGCGTCAACCACAGCAAGCTGCCCAGGCTCAGCCTCAGGCCCAGGGATCTGTCTCTGCCCCGCTCTACAACACCATGATGATTTCCCAACCAGGACCGCCAAACGTGCTGCAGATCAGCACCAGCCTCCCGCAGAACAACACGCAGCAAGGCACCGCAGTGGCCACCTTCACACAAGACCGACAGATCCGGTAATAACCAAACTTTATTCTCTGTAAAAAAAAAAAAAAAAAGTCCTAATCATATATGATGTATGATAATAACAAACTTACCCGAATGTATTATTTTTTTCCTTCCAGATTCCCAGCAGGGCAGCAGCTCGTAACAAAGCTTGTGACGACCCCAATGCATGCATGTGGTGCTGTCATGGTGCCCACCTCTATGTTTATGGGGCAGGTTGTCACAGCCTACAACCCTTTTGGCGGCCAGCAGGTAAATAAAATAAACATTCATATGATGTTGACAAACATCTTGCATATTAGTCATAAAACAAATTTTTGCAGTTTCTAGGTTTTTTGACAAGGTAGGCTCAGTACGTTATTGTGTTGTTTATGTTATTGGTTAATTTCTTTTAACACGATGAGAATTATGATTAGTTGTGGGAACAATAAACTCCAATTATTAACCCCAAAACCGACATTATGGTCAATATTGGTTTTACTCATTTTTCCACTGCAGGTTCCATGAAAGCAACAATAAATATCAATATAAACTGTACAATATCACTGCTAAATTTAACTGGTGTAATGAAGTAGCCTATTTAGTATTGGATAATATTTATTTTTAATGGCACAACTTTTGTTTTTGGTCTTTGACTGTATGAAGCGACATTAAGTCTAAAGCCCTATTAAGTTTTGAAAAAAGATGAGAGAACTTTTAAATACTTTCTCCTCTCTTAAAGTGTTTTCCTTTTTTCATCTCAGCAGGGGGGACAGACCCAGACCCTAACTCTACAACCGGCCCAATCGTCTCAAGGTCAGCCCGATGGCCAAAACCAAACAACTGTAGTGGCACAAAACAGCCAGCAGGGGCAGCAGCAACAGCAATTCCTGCAGGTAACAGAAGAGGGCACAGTGAGCCCATTTAAACACATCATGTTTGTTTGCATCCATGAGATGTTAAAAATAGTCTGAAACATCTAGAGCAGATTGATAGTTCAGTGAATTTTATGCATTAAAAAAAGAATAATTTATCAACTGTGAAATTACATTACCACTCAAACGGGTCAGCAAACTGCACAATTGTTAGACCTATCTGAATAAAACCATCTGGAAATTAGACAACTCACTGAGTTGAATATTTAAATAAAGTGTTTGGAGAAAACCTCAGAACTTAATAAATTACTCAGCTTCTTAATAACGTTTATTATGTGTTGTTGAATGTTTAAGAAGTGCGAAACTTACAAAAAAGACAAATTTCAAAATATCTACTTCACTTTCTAAAATTTGTTCCATCTTTTTGCTGCTAGGGCACTCGTCTTCTTCACAGTAACCAGTCTACCCAGCTGATTCTGCAGGCAGCGTTTCCTCTCCAGCAGCAGGGAGCTTTCACCCAGGCAACACTTCCACAGCAGCAGCAACAACAACAGCAACAACAGCATCAACATCAACAACAACAACATCAGCAGCAGCAGCAACATCAGCAGCAGCAGCAGCAGCAGCAAAGGCAACAAAAGCAGCAGCAGGCGCAGCAGCAATCTCACCACCAGAGGCACCAGCAGCAGCTGAAGCCACAGCCGCAGAAACAGCAGAAAGCCTCGTCATCACACAGGACTGACAGTGTTAACCACCAGCAGCAATGACTCCTGGAGGAAAGCTGTAGGGACTGCTGTACATGTCTGTGTGGGTCTTCTGGATATCACAGACCTCTTCTCCCCTTCCCTTCCTTGATTTGAAAGATTTTTACTTTTAGGAAAGAGGAAAAGTTCAGAGTTCGTAAGGAACTCTGCGACAGCCATCGCTGAGTCTTAAGGAAGGAGAAAGTTCCTGTTTTCCTCTTCAGAGGTAGAATCATGAGGGAGCTTCAGTGTCTTTGGAGACTTCGAAAGGAAAAAAGAAGTACACCGTACATCGATGATTATGGACTTTTTTTTTTTTGAAAGAGTCTCAAAGTAGACTGTGTACAGATTTACTGTATGATAACAAGAAAACCTGTAAATATCCAAGTATAGCCTAACAGAAAACAAAACCATAGTATTTTATATGACTGCATGGAAAGAATAACTGTGTACGCTTTTATTAGTTGCTTTTGGAAACAGAGTTTTTACTTTTTCGTGTTTTCTGGTCAAACAGAGCAGTGATGTGCTCTCTAAGACCCCCTCCCCGTTCTCTTCAAAAGAAAAAAAAAAACAAGTCCAGAACAAGGCTTTAAAGTCTGTTGGTGTATTTAAAAAAAAAAAGGAAAAGAAAAATAGGAAGGATTGGGCGTGGATGTTTTTTTTGTAGAAGGTGCTTTTAAACACTGTGTCTCCAGGACAAAAATGGATCCTTTTACCTTTGTAATTACAAATTATGTTTGACAAGAAGCTAGAAGAAACTAGATTACAGTTTAACTGAATTATTTGCAGGATAATTTCTGTACGTATAACGGGTTTAGTGATTCCAAGTGCCAATAACATAGTGAATTGTGTTGTTTTTTTATTTTAAATTACAATATTCAAAGCAGTATATATATATAAAAACATATATATATATATATATATATATATAAATATATTTTCCAAAAAGATATTACCCCTAATAACAAAATTCATGCATATGTATATAGTAGGGATTATTTTTTACCAGTCAGAGAGAGCCCTATACGTGACAAACAGTATATCCTCAACCTCCTGACAACTTCAGCACTTAATGTGGTTGTGTAAAGAAATATCACTGTTAAAACCTTTTTTATTTGTAATCTGTGGTGTGACTCTGTGAGCTAATGTGCGTTTTTGATAATACAATCCTCATGTGCATGACTCGAAGCGAGCGTATCTTGTAGTGGGCGTGTTCGTTTGGCCCTCGTGTCTTATGATGTTGAACTTAGTAAGGGTTTGAAGTTGCTGGATGGTACTTGTCCTCTCAGGAATGCGGAAAGTTGTTTTCTTGTTTTTGCTTCTGCCTCAGTCTGGAGCCAGACCAGGAAGGATTAGACAGTGATGCTTCACAGACCAGAGGAAGTGGTGTTTATAAAGGGTGTGGCGTCTGTGTGGAAAATTTGACTATAATTTCAAAAAGCCCTCCTTTTTTTCCTACTGGCGTCGAATTCAAGTGCATGAACACGCAGTAGGCATGGGCCAGAATAAGCTTCTCACTGCAAGATGTGTTGCAATTACACCAAAACCCTTAAGCAAAAGTGTATGACATGAACTATTCCATGTCATACACTATTTTATTTTCTTGAAAAATAATTAGATTTAGTATCAAAATCTAATCTCTGGATACTTTCAGTTCTCTTCAAGTGTTTTGCCAAAGTTTGGGTGGGACCAAACTTAGCGCCCTGAAAATTTCAGAAATGAAATATTTAGTGAAAATGACCCTGGTTAAACATATTTATGCTGTAAAAATAGGATTTAAGAAATGGTTCTTACAGATACACAGGTTTCCTACATCTAAACCATCTAACTCTTCTCTGCTGAGTTAAACAAAAATGTTAACACCCATTAGCTTTAGTCATTTTTCAAATAAACTGTCTGTATGCAGTTGTTACTGTCTTCCCATTCCCCATTTTATAAGTTGACACTGGGAGTACAACAAGCTGATATTATCTGGTTTATTAGTCAGGCTGTGTGCTCCAGTAGTTAGCCTGCAGTCTGCTGCTTTACAGACTGGCTGCTACAGACTTTTGTAAGAACCATGACTGAAGTCGTAAATGGCCCATGCCTACACTGATAAGACACAAAACCTTACCAAATATATTTTGTCTAGTTTCTAGTGCAAATATCTTAGTACACTTGGAAATGAGACAAAACTAACTGACCAGTAACTTTTCAGCAGGACATAAAATCTTGTTTTAGGTCAATAGTACTAGTTCCACTGGCAGATTTTTTAAATAAATTTTTAAACATTATAAGTGGAAATATCTGCCAGTGCAACTAGTGATATTATTTTTATATTGAAAAATTAACCTAAAACAAGCGTCTGTATCTTGCTGAAAAGTGACTTGCAAATTAGTTTTGTCTTATTACATGTGTAATAAGGCATTTTCTATTGAAATTAGACAAAAAATACTTGGTAGGATTTTATGTTTTTGCAGTGTAAAATAGAGGAGGACAAATGGTTAAGGGGTGAGCTTTGGTATTACTGGGGGAAAGAGGGAACCCTAAATATGACCCTAATTTTAAATTGAATGACTTAGGTGGATTTTCTCCTAGCGGTCTACCCTGTCGTTAGTGTTTCATCCTTCCTTTTCTTCATAGGCCTCAGAGACTCTCATGCAGTCCACTTCACTTGTATCTCAGTTCTTAAATGGCAGTTGAAAGCAGAACCGGGCCTGGGTCCATGCATAAAGGTGGCGATGGCGTTTTGGCTCAGTCTGTGTGTACTACAGCGATAAGCCATATCAAACAGAGAAAAAATCCCTGGAGCAAAGGAGCTTGTAGTCGTTGGCAAAGGAGCGTCTAGAATGTGTTGTTTTGCCTGAGCGTAGGAGGCTGCAGAGTGTGTGTGTGTGTGTGTGTGTGTGTGTGTGTACAGCGTCTTCGTTCCTTGATCCTATTTCTTGTATCAGTCGGGGGGTGACAGTATTTGCAGTCCCTCTGGAGATAGCCAATCAGTTCTTGCGTTGCAGTATAAAAAAGTGATGTTTTTTGAGAATCATCTGTGTTGTTTGCAAGACTGCATGGGAGAGAGCTCAAACTTGATAATGTGGGTCGTGTGAGAGAGACTTTGTATGTATGGTGACTTTCACTGTAACCCAGTATATTTTCATAGAAAACGTGTGACTGAAGAAGTGTTGGGTGTTGGGAGTGTGAGGGGGGGGGGGGCAGTAGGCAATGTAAAGCACTGGTTTGATTGCAGAGTTACAAAGAAGTTCACAAAAAGCTCCCATCAGATGATAAACACAAAAAAAACAAAAAAAAAAACAGAAGTAGATCATTTGAAAAACAAAGGTCCTGCTTGAGCAAGGTCTTCCACCCATAACAACAAAGAGCCTCTATAGCGTGAATGTGTGTAGAGCTGAAAATGGATCTAGTTTGTGACACTGATACCCAGCCCAAAGAATGTAAAGGTGTTTTTTAAAGACTAATGGATGTTGTAAATTTTGATTCTGGAGAATATTTTGACTGGCTTTGTTATGAAGGAAATGGAGGGGAATGAAAGAGAGCTCATCAATCACTAGTTTCCACAGAACGAATCTGAAAAAGAAAAAAAACAATCATTAGTGTCTTTTTAAATCTAATTCTGGATGTTTCACCATTACAAATGTTTAGTTTTTTGGAGTTTCTTTTTTTTTTTTTTTTTTTTTTTTTTTTTTTTTTTTTTTTTTTTTTTTTTTTTTGTTTTTTTTTTTTAGGAATGATGTATGTCTGACATTTGATTTGGGAGGTTTTAGAAAAAAAGCTGTTGAAAATCGAAGTGTTGGATTATTGATGGCCGATGGCATTGACAAGACAGCCACACCCCGTCCCCACCCACCTTCCCACACGGTAACAGCTATCACTTCTCTTCTTTCAAACCACCCTTTTGTTAAGAGTGTAGTTCTAGTATAATACTGTACACAGACACAAAGCTAAGAACACCAGTATTCAGTGTAAAATGGTGCTATGCTTCTACCTGTACTGTACGTATGTAAATCCCTTCTTCTGTGCTCCTTTTATCTACCCCAAAGTCAAATGTAATAATAATAATAATAATAATAATCCATATTTTGAAGCAAAATGTTTGCAATTACTATAATGCCCCTGTCCCATCTTGGTCAACTTGAGAAAAAAAAAAAAACAGTTGCAAATATTAAACACGACACCTGAACTTGAATTTCTCTCATTTTCTGTGTCTTTGTTGCATTTTTAACACCTCCTTTGTAGTATTTTATAATATTGAACATACAGTTTTGCAAAAAATTAAAAGAGAGAAAATAGGAAGAATTTGCCCACCTTACAAATCGTGTTCCACACTTGCATATTTCAGATCAATAAACAAAGCTTAAAATTAAAATAGCGGCATAATAAGGAAGCAGTTTTCATATTCTGATTTTAATTACGGATAGAAACTGTTCCTAATAACCTGCACCTTTGTAACAAAATAAATGATCTCATTGTGAAATTATGGATTGTATAATTCGATAACTTGGTTATCAATTTTCAAAAGCAGCGCATCAGGCCCTGAGCTAAAGAAATTTAAGAACAAATGAAACTTTTACGATACAAAAATGTGAGAGCCACTATTCACAAATAGAGAAAATGTGAAACTGATTAGTTGTGGAGTTCCTGCTTTACCAGAAATACCTCTGAAACATAAGAGATGTGCATTGGGCTTTTTTTTATTTGATAGAACAGCTATTAGTTTAGCCCCCAAACCAACACACTTCTTCAAGTCACAAAAACAGACAAAATGACAAAGACTGTAGACTTCTTTCAACCATCACAGGTGCTTTCTTTATTATTACAATTCAACCAACCGTATCAAAACTGCAATGATCTCAAAAACCAAACTGCAGAGGAAATGTCTGCTCATTGTCTCAACACTAACAGTCAGGAGATAATACATCCAGTTCAACAAAAAAAAAAAAAGTCTAAAGGCACATATCTATTTTATTTACATTGCATACACATTTGACAACAAAAAGCACACAATCAGACCTAAATCCTCAGCCTTAGTGGCTTTGCTAAAGAAGTTATTTTGGATATGCACACGATAATGAATCAGTTAGTCACAGTATAAGAAGCTACAACACATAGATGGGATTCAGTGTTCACCTTGCTAAAGTATCCATACCTGTTGAACTGTCTCACATTTTGTCACTATAGTGCAACTTAACCACATTTTATGTACAAGACAGGATTTCTTTTAGGATATCATTGTGGAACGGAAGGTAAATGATACGTGGTTTCAACGATTTTGTTAGATAAAATCTGAAAAATGTGTGCAAGATATGGACATCCACTTAATATAAAAAAAAAGGCAGCCTTCTGGCCTATATGTAAAACTTTTTGTGCCACAAAGCTTAACACTTCACATCACCCTGAACACATAATCCCCACAGGGACACTGTGGCAGTATCATGCTTTGGGAATGCTTCTCATCGATACGGATAAGGAGCCTGGTTACCGTTGATGGGTTTAGTTAAGCACAGCAATTCAGAAAGAAAACCTGTAAGGGATTGTAAAAAATGTGAGACATTTAATGTAGAATCCACAGGAGGACTTGAATATTTACTCTCCATCCAGTCTGACTCTGGGTCTGAGAATGGGCAGAAATTTTAGTCTCTACCTATTGAAAACTGGTAGAGACAAAACTCAAAAAGACTTGCAGCTGTAACTGCAGCGAAAGGTGAGTTTCCAAAGTATTGACCCAGAGGACCTGAAAACAAATGCACACCACACTTTTCAGCTTCAATTTTCTGAAGCATTTTTTCATAAACCCAACAGTATTTCCCTTCTGTCACATAAAATCCCAATAGAATTGACTAAGGTTTATGATTACAACCTGAAAAAATGTGAAAAAGTTCAAGGAGTAAAAATACTTTTGCAAGGCACTGTAACTTATGGCTTTAAATTACTTCCATTGAGGATCGTTGCGTTAACAGCAGTTTTATGTTTTATGGCTCACAGGTTTCTCTGCAAGGTCAACATTTGCCTTATAGAGAAAGTATGTATGCAAAGGCCTTTTAAAAAATAATCTCTCACAAATCCAGTGACAATGACCAGACAAATATGGATATTATGGCAAATATTTTTCGTCAAGAGAACTTGAAGTCACCGTAGTGACTTCACAATGATCCCTCAACAAGAATATCAGCCTAAATGTAACTACTGGTTCTGTACAAAGTGGAACAAATCCCTCACAAAAACATCGCTAGTAGTCAGCATTGCCTCATCTATTCTTTAGTCAAACATCATCCATCCTTAGTTATATATGTACTTGTACTTTCAGTCAAAGTATCTTAAGATGTAATGTAAGGCTGAATGTGAGCCAGATTCCCCCCCAGTGCTTCTGGGTGATGATGCGTCTGATGTTCTGTTAGTGCTGCCGTCTGCTTTATATAGACATGCACCTGAAATATCTACCACAACAATCAATACACCAATGGGAAGAGTAATTAGAGGTTTAGAGCCCAGTGAAGGCCTGTATATATATACAGTACTATGTGCATGAGTGTTTTGTGAGCTTCTGAGATGAAAGACTGCCAGCATTTAGGAGTTAATTTGGAGGTTTTGTTGCTCAATGAACGTGCATTTTTGTGGTATTAGTTAGACATGAGGTGTGTATGAGCTGTAGTTGTGGGTTTGTTTATACATGAGTGTGTGTGTGTGTGTGTGTCAGACGTAGTCCAGGAAAACATCGACGGTGTTCTGCAGTAAAGGCTGGGTAGGAGCTGTGGTGCTACACACAGAGCTAAGCCTCCGCGATGGTGCCCTCTGCTGGTCACTAGCATTTGGAGTGTTGCTCAGAGTCAGGTATACCTGTGGAATTTCACAGATTTTGGTGACGATGCAAAAATAATAATGATTTCAGCAAAACACTTCTGAAATCAGTGTTGTTTCCTTGCTGCTTACGTTCTTGGTGTTTTCTGACAGCAGCAGCTCGGTTCTCTCCACCAGTTTTCTGAAGGAAGGTCTCTTCAGAGGATCGTCGTTCCAGCAGGACAGCATCATGTCGTACCTGCAGAGGTGAGGCTGGGATTAGTTTGTACTCCTGTGAGTGTAATGGTGTACATTTAGTCTACATTTAAACACAGATGTGAATAAGCAAACAAAGATACGCTTATTATAATATTTTGTCCTCTTACAGACACAAACCTTTATATAATTTAATGGGATTTTAACACTAAATGGTATATAATTGTGAAGTAAAATGAAAATGACTCCAGTATTTCAAAATTTTTTACAAATTAAATCTGTAACCGTATTTTGCTGCTTTGTGTGTCTAGTGCAAATTGTGGATTTTGTGAGGCTTTATTTCAAAAATGCCCTTTTTCTTCCCACTCATCAATAAAAGGCATATTTGTGGAATCCATAGCTAGTAGCTATCCTGTCGACAGATTCTCCAACCTGAGCCGTGGACCTTTGACGCTCCTCCACAGACACCATCAGCCTCTTGGCCACCCTTTGATTAGGTATTAGACTGACTCTTAGCTCCCAATGGGTGCAAAATGAATTTGATTATTGTCTAAAAGAACTGGATATTTAATTTAATCCTAAATTTAATTAATAAAGGTCAGCAAAATTTGCTCTAAATAGCAGATTTTGTTTTTCATATTTGTCTTATATATTATATATGTTTTGTATAATGCATGGTCCAAAACAATAATATTCAGTTTTCTATAGATGGAATAAATATTGGTAAACTGTGACGAAACATTTCTTGTTAATAATAAGCTTTAATAAAACTTTGTAAAATGTTTATGCAGCACATGATAGAGGGTCTTGCTCTAAATATTACACAGAACTCATATTATAGCACCAACTTTATGTCTATAATCAGCATGGATTAAAGATCACGGATAAACCATATATTCATTTCAAATAAAAATATTTATTACACTTATTTTGTCTTTGACATATTGGACATTTTTTATGGTCATATGGATTTGAATGATTTGAACACATGGATAACTGAAATATAAAACATCTCTTTGTGATTAAATCATAAGAGTAATGAATAAAATATAAAAATGTAAATGCTGTCAGATTAAATAGAACTGTAAACATAATATTTGGAACAGACCAACAAATTAAACAGGAAATGCAGATACTGAGTTGAAGCAGTGAGATGTTTCGTGTCCTGCTGCTGCCCAAATTACATTACAACCATTAGCTTTATGTAACAACCTCCTTGCATCTGTTTGTTGTGCTGCATTCGCCTCATCCTCATCTGTTTTCTTCTAAAAGGACTCATGTCATGGAACATTTCTGTGCGCAGCTTGCCTTTACAAAAGCTGTTATGCTAAATTTCTCTAGGGGAAGAGCAGCGGACTCATCAAGCTGTGAGCCACTTGTCCTAGAACCTTTGAGATCTAGATTTTGAAGTGCATTATCTTTGTCTTGATCAACCTACATTTGACTCTTGTATGTGCAGTTGAGCCCAAAATTATTCACACCCCAAAAGATTTAGATTAGAAAGAATTTTTCTTTCAACTGAGGTGTGGCGAATTTTGTTGTAACCGTAGTTGATTTTATTAATTTTAGTCTTTGCCTACATCACAACAATTCTTTTATTAGCCAATCACCTAGACTCCTTCAGTTTTCTGAACAGAATAACACAATTTAAGAGTCTAGTAACACTATTTAAGAACAAAATTAATTCTCATAGAAACATATGCCATTACAAACCTACCATTCCAGTCAGAAATGTGTTTTGTTTTGTTTTTTCAGATACTTGGAAATACAATACACAACTTAAATGACTTAATAACCTGTACCAAGTGCACATTTCAATTTATTTCAATTTGTTTTTCAAATTAACGCACTCAAAAACATAGATACATACCATATGCACATTTGCACACCAGTTGTATAGAAACAATAAAGTTAGCATAAAGTAATAAATCTCTGTAATTTCAGTGACCTTAGCCCTATTTAAAATGTATGACTATGCTTAGAGGTACAAACTGACCAGAAAACTGACACATTTAAGTAAAATCTCCCAATTCTGATAAGTAAAGTCTTCAAACAATTAGTTAGAATGACACTAGAAGGTCATTAAGATGTTAAGGGAGTAAATAGTTTTGGATTTGAAAAAAATCTCAAACTTAAACTAGTTCACCAAATTCTTATTTTAGAAAAACCTTGGAAAATAACCACCAACTTCCTTTGTGAATTCTCAGGAACACTTACATCTCGATAGGAGCGAACTCTGGCCTGCTCATCCTGCGGCCGTCTTGAATCATCTTGTAAAAGGCAGATCCCACCTGCATCCCTGGATACGGGCTATTTCCTGCAACACCAACACACACAGACATTCTCTGTATGATGCTACAATAAAACAAATATATAGATTCACTGAAGTCGGCCGGGGTTTAGTCATAATAATTGATTGCATTAGTGACTCTGCTAAGTGATGTTGCCTAGGGAGCATCATCCCAGACTTTAATGAGGCTCCACTCAGCTCTGACTGATGACAATAATGGTTCTAACATTATGAAAAAGTTGCAGAACTTTGGAAATGTTACCCAGAGAGAAGATTTCCCAGAGCAGGATGCCGTAGGACCACACGTCGCTCTCGAAGGTGTAGACGCAGTCAAAAATGCTCTCAGGAGACATCCACTTGACAGGCAGGCGAGCCTAGAGATAAGGAACATTACCTTAAGTCAAAGGTTCCCAAACTGGGGGCACCCCCCCTGGAGGGGGCGCCGTGCCATTGCATGGGGGGAGCGGGAAGCAGTATGGATGAATGGAAAAAAAAAAAGAAGAAAACAACGATGAACGCTGTGTGCGCTGGGGGCGGAGGGTGTTTGAGTGGATGGAAGAGTATAACAGGGAGTCTCTAAGAATCTCTCTACCCCTCCGTCCCCCTCCCGACACACATCGTATAACAGGAAGTCTGTACTCCCCCTCCCTCACATACATCGTTCAACCAGACAGCCAGATTCTAACTCTTACTATTTGTAATCCATAGGTGAGGCCCAGAAAATGTTTGGAAACCACTGGGGGGTCCAGGAGAAAAAGTTTGGGAACCACTGCCTTCAGGGATGCACTTTAAATGATCTCCAGCTTTTTAATTATGCATGTAATTCTTTTATGTGACGAAGCAAGCCCATAACGTCTGGTGATGTTTAGTGATTGATGACTAAGCATAAACGCAGTGCAGCGGTCACATCTAAAACGTTTCGGGGTGCTTTCCACACGCAAAAAAAAGAGAAGCCTGGGTGGCAGGATCTCGATGCGCAAACTGGAAACAAAGTCGGGCCAAGAAGGGAAGAGTGATGGATGAAGGGAGGGAACAACTGAAAGGCACTCACGTTTCCCCGGAGTACATAACTGGAGTCAGTGGTGATGTCTCGGGCAAGGCCGAAGTCGCAGATCTTCGCCACCCTGCCATGAGTCAGCAGAACGTTTCTCGCTGCAAGATCCCTGTGGATACACTGCACACGAAAACAAACAAGAAATTATTATTGACATTGTAACCTGTTTCTGCATCAGTCACACAAGTGCAGATAAGTCCAAGCCTGTGACGTTGTTCCAAAAATTAGAAAACAACAAAACAAATATATAAATAAATATCAGTAAAACATTTGGCATGGCCTAATGTTTCATAAAGTACAGTGTGATCATCAGGATAAATAGACAAAAAAGCGTAAAGTCAGTCAACAGAGCATAGGGCAATCTACGCCTGTGTAACTCTGAGTAAGGAGGTGAACTCTTGAACTTAGTAGCTGTTTAAATATTTAGCAGCATCAAGCTCCGACAGATGTCCAGCACATTCAGCGTGTTTATTGTAAGAGCATCAGGGACATCTTCCCTACATTTGAGAAAATATCTGGTTTGTAAACCTTTTTCCAATGAAAATGTGCCAGATTCAGCTTTCCAAAGGGTGAAAAAGGATAATGCTTTGTTTTTTTTTAACAATCTGATTAGTACGTCTCATTCTCTTGCAGAGCGAGATATAGATGCTCATTGATTGGGGTTTTCACAGCAAAGAAAACTACTGCTTTATTGAGTATTGTCAACATAATGCAGCCCATGTGTAGTTATTGCTGTTTGAGTTGTTACAGTAGAGTTGTTGGGCTAGACACATCAGTTGTCACTTTTCCTTTCCAGTTTAAGATTTCCAATGGAAAGTTGAACAGTCTTGTGGTCTTTTGTATTAATTTTGTCTATTTCTGAACCAATCTTTGTGGAAATGTAGGAATACGTGGCTGTAGGTAAAATGAAGAAATTTGTAGAGGCAGGCCAAAAGTATTGGCCATAAAGATGTGATTCTTTAAGTAGTGCTTTTAGTTTGCTTTGTGCATTATAAAATAGTTTGTGTTAGTACTTTCTTGCACCTATTTATCTTTTTGAAACCCCACCAACTTACATCAGCTTACATTTGTAGCTCTAGCAAATGTAAGCAATCTACAAGGTTTGTGGCAATCAAGCTACAATTCTTTGCCAAAGACACTGATGCCACTGGTTTTCCTCGAATGAGAACCCAAAAAGAGCTCCTTCTTTTAGCGGATGACTTACATACATAGAAATGTACCTTAATTTGTACCTTGTACAACAAAAATAACTGTATTTTCACATACACAAAGTTACTAAGAGAAATCTTATATTAGCATTGTTATAGAGGACAGGATGAAAAATAACTTCAAAAGTAGCTGAAGCCAAATCAATGCTTTTTGTAGACACTGCAGCACAACTAGCCACACAGGAAGCTAGAAAAGCAGCATTTTAAAACTCCCTTGTGTAACTGCTTAAATTATTATTACATTTACCCTGCTGCAACTGTAAGGCAAATGTTTTTGGTGGTTCTACATGATGTTGCTTTAATATTGACGATGGGAAAAAAAGGTTACTAATGCATTTTGAGAAATATAACCTGATGCATGTATGTAGCAACTATATAGGGAACATATAAGCACTATAAGCTTTAAAATCATGGATTGCTTTTCTGAGTCTGTTAAAAATCCCCCTGGACACAGGATTTTCCTGCATGGCTGGCAGTACTCTATGTAAACAATAAATAACATGAGAAGGTTGGTTTATTTATGTCCAATATAAGCCTAAGAATGAGAGCATCAGGGTTGTGTTTGTGAGTGTTAGTGCACCATCAGCTAACAGCAAGCTTTCTGCATGTATGATGGCAATAAGCTTTAACATGATTTATGTACTAGCTGCAGCACCTTTTAAACTCTTCTGCAACTGCTCAATAAGTATGAACAGAGTGTGTTAAAGCCTTACGTTCTTGGAGGTAATGTACTCCATTCCTTTGGCAACCTGGTAGGAAAAGCTGAGGAGGTCTTCAGCATCCAGAGAGAGCTCATCTATGTAGTCTGAAATGAAGACTTCATAGTCAAGTTTTGTCAAATTTGCTGTCCATTTCAAAGTGGAAATGTAGAAGAAGTACCTGACTGAGAGGATCTTTCTTTCTCAGAGGGACGCATGGGGATGTATCCTGTACTAGTTGCATCCCTGCTACTCACATACACACACACACACACGTGTACTATGCAGAACCACATTAATATTATAATCAAAGCGAACAATTTGCACAGATAAATACCTTGTCGGCTCAGACTGCTTGGAGACGTTGCGATAGTAACTATCCTCAACCTGGGAGTTTAGGAACGACTCTCTTTTCCTTCGAAGGAAGTTGAGCAGGTCGCCATAGCAACAGTACTCGGTGATCACCAAAATTGGGCCTGGCGGGATGCAGGGATAAAAAAAAACAAAAAAAAACAAAAAAAAACATTAAAGGAACAATAAAGATGAGACAAAAGCTGATGGTACTGCCTTTGTATTGCTGTTAGTCATTTAAATGACTACATTTGATAAGTGGTAGGACATGGGATGAGCTCATCGGGTTTTAGCAATAAATGTATTTCAAAAGCAACTACCTGTCAGCACATAATAACTTGTAATAAGGATCTTTGCATGTCTAGAAGGCATCCTTCAAGTTTTTAATGTGTCCATAACGATAACGACTCCCATTCTCTTTGTTAGAAACCAATAAAAATGGTCCATCACAGTCAATACTGACAGGTGGGCAGGAAAATGACATTGATCAATGGTAAATTAGTGACAAGCTGAACTGCAGCATGTCCTTTTATTGGAGCTGGGTGGTATCTGATTTAAAACAGATATATTGAGCAGTCAGCAGGTGAGCAGACAACCACATAAAGTTTGTTTTTAACCATTAAAGACAATTTTCCAAACAACGACTACCGTTAGGGACCAATATCTTCATTTTCTAGTGCCAGGTAAGTCACAAATCTGATAATCCTAATAGAAATAGAAACAAATATCTCACAATCCATAAAACCTTTATTTTCTGAGCTGGGTCAATGTGTTTGGAAGCATAATTATGTTTCCTTAAGTTAGCTTCCTGTTCATTTCAGTATTCAATATTTTATATAATTTTCCCTAATCCTTGCACTTTTCTTGTGGTATTTTTTTATTCTCCTCCTGTTAGTTTGTTGTGTTCTTCAGCCTCCTCATTTTACTGTTGATTCTAATGAATATTTGTTATTCATTAGACTGGTATTCACTCATCCCTTGTTTTATGCTAGCCTGCTTTCAGTCTTTGTCACATTCTACTCCTGTCCATGACTGTAGTATTTTTCTATTTGGTATCTTTAAATGTGCCATCTTGGATTTTGGAGGTCCAGAATTTGTTATTGTCTTACAGCTGAGGTGTCCAAGTCTAGTCCTTATGTTATATTTACACCCCTCCTCTAAAACACCTGCATCAAATGAATGGCAGAGCTGAATGACTGCTGGGGAGGAAATTCAGCTATTTGATGTGGATGTGTTTTAAGTTCAAATAGCCCAAAGATAATTAACATAAATAGAGCTGTTTGAGCATATTTAGTCCAAATTAAAAAAAAAAAAACTGAAGTAAATTTGAGTGAAAATCTGCGACATGTCCTACTTGATGACAGATTATGGTCGTCTCTCACCTCCAACAGTGCAGGCTCCCAGCAGGTTCACGATGTTCACATGGTTTCCAAGATAACTAAGAACCTTCAGCTCAGACATCAGCGCTTCCTTTTCCGTGGAATGAGCATTAGCTATGAAAACATAAGTAAATGTATTTCTGTATGATGTTACACAAGCCGTGAAGACATACAAGAGGGAGCAAACCAAGAAACTTACGTTTCAACATCTTAACAGCAACAGTTGTGACAGTATCTGCAGAGCAAAGTCCATATGCAGTGGCCCTGACAACCTTTCCAAAAGCCCCAGAGCCCAGAGTTTTACCTTGAACAAAACAGAAGCAGCCTTTTAATTTCACGATTTTTAAACTAAGATTCAGTCAGCTGTCTTGTGTTACTATATTACTCGCAGTAGATTTTTTTTTTTTTGTTTTGGTTTAGTATAAATCCAGATTAGATGCTACTGGAGGCTAGTGCTAACAGCTACTTCAGTTGCCGTCAAATATGTAGGGCTACCTAATCTGGACTTTCATTCGCATGGTTTTAACTGCTTTTAACCTCTGGACAAAACCTCACTTTGTTCAGAAAATCCTGAATTATTCCTTTAATCGATGGCACAATCACACGAAATAAAGGATGCTGTCATACCAAAGCGAAGCTTCTGTCGAGGAAACTCCCACTTCAGGTCATATGGCAGCTGCAGGGGGTCGATGTAGATGTAGTTGTTTCCATTAATGCTCTCAATGACCTTCCACTGAATCTGGAACTTTGGTTTCTGTGGAAGTTTGGAAAAAAAAAAAAGAGACTTACACCGAGAAGAACTGGCACCGCCTACCCATCATTATTGGATTTACTTCCCAGCATTCCTATTAAGTAATTTTGTGGCTATCGCTCATATGCTTGTGCTATTTCCATCATTCTTTTCTCAAAATCCTGAAGGATCAAAGCTCTTTATTTGACAGCAAATGTCTAGACTTCACCCTCAGGATCCTGCTGCAGATGCGCACACTGGTATTCAAAGAACCTGACTCATCTGAGCGCAGTAAAAGCATCAGGGAAGTGAATTAATGGCTCAAGGCGTCATCGCCGTGTCATGAGATCCTTTTCACTGCACAGTGCGTGCTCTCCAAAAGGCTGATTGACTCTGTTCAAATTCATTAGCACACATTCATGCTGATTAAAATAACCCGTTTTTCCTCTTCTGTGCAGAACGTCGTCACCAAACGCAGAATGACTGATGCCTGTAACTTTAACATGCTCTGCGCAGCACGGAGGCAGACCTTATTAGTAAATGAGAACAGGCTTTTTGCCAACAGCTTTTGAAGCCGTTTACTTTTCAATGATGAAAACTGTATATCAGTGCTGCTCAATGGAGTTAATTAAACAAGGGTGTCTATAAACTGATTTGTAGGTTTGTACAGTATTAATAGCACAGATGGGAAATTTATGACTCATATCACAGGGTTACAGTTGCAATTGTATTATGGTAGGCACAGTCAAGGTAACAAGAAATCACACCCTTCTTCAATTCTAAGGCTTTACATATTAAGCTTTAGTAAGATTAATTATTTTCTTACCAAGATTTAAAATTAGACAAATATATTTAATCAGATGAGCAAAAAGACCAGTGACCTTTTAATCCTTTTAATCAATGACCTTGACAGTCTTGGTGATCTGGACGAGTGTCTAGTCCATTATGGCACCAACACAAAGACACTTTGGACACACATCCATTCATGCACAAACTCGTGTCTAACTACGCTTCACAAACTCCATTTCACTCTCAGCTACACTCTTACACTAGACTACCTATTTATACAAAGGAGACCACTGTCAAATAATGGCTGCAATGTGCCAGGGTTGTATGGCTTGAAAACTGACCCCAGCTGTAACCTTTCTCCTGGAGAGATGGCGTAAGGTTCTCTGCTTTTCGCAATTTCTTAGACAATTGCAATTTCTGATTTAGGAGTCCTAAATCAGACTCCTGGTCTGATTTAGGACCAGGAGTCCTAAATCAGACTCCTGGTCCTAAATCAGACCAGACTGATTTAGGACCAGTCTGGTCTAAAATCAGACTGGTCCTATTTTAGAAGTGAGTGTATACAGGATCAGGAAACTTTTCGTTCAGAGACTTAGGTCTGTCAAGTGATTAAAGCAGAATGCAATAATAATTTATTCATAGCAGTTTAGTGTCGCTTCACTGACTAGCTGCATGCAAAGTGATGCTGTGCTACGTTGTTTTGTTGACAACGGTAAAATAATTTCTGGGTTCTCCCTATGCAGCAGTGTGACAAAGCAGCACCAAGTATGAGGAGAGATGGACACACAAAGAGAGAGAGACAATCTGTTTTTAGAGATGATTATCTAAAAAAAGAGAGAGACTGACCCCATAGAGAAACCACTGGAATTTAAAAGGAAATAACATTCAAACTGCGACGAAAAAGAAGTCCAAAGACTGCAAAAACCTGTATGTTAATTGCACATTTGAAAAAAAAAATATCTTTAAAAGAATGTGCCTTAACACACGATTTATTAGCATTGCACCATACTGGCAACTTTTCTGAATACTCAAGACCAGAAAACTGCCCAAATTTCTACCTGGTCATGTTCAGTTTGATCAAAGCAGCAAAGGACAAACTTTGCAGTGTGCCGTTTTTAAACACTGCATGTATAGTTTGGCTTTATTTTTGCACTACATTGACATGTTGTTATATGTGATATGTTTTTTCTCATCTAAATTGTATTTGCCTAACTTTCAGACCTGAAGAGAAAAAGTAAAACCCTCAAATTGGCAAAGGGCGCACTTACCAGTTCACCATACTTATTTTTGCTCTCACCTGCATATACTTATAGACAAGCACCAATAGAATGACGCTGAGGAAGACGCCAGTAGCCAACATGCCAGTTAGGAGAGGTGTGAAGAGTTTATGGGGGACAATGCGTTCTGTGAAATTAACACACCCACACAAAACAAAATTAGAAATCCCAAGAATAAACAAAATGGCAGTTGAAATCATTTACAGTATCAGTGAATTTTATCAGCTGCTCCTTTATCCCCACACACAGACACACACACACACAAACACACGCCCTCATCTTCCTCATCCTCCTCAGTAACGGCAGACAGCTGCAGCAGTGGTGTTTGTGTGAGAGGGATTAGTAAATCTACAACACATAATCCCAGGCTGCAGAGTCAGCATACAGTAATCTTATTCAATCCGTACCCGGTAACCACACACCTGGCCTCTGCAAACACAGGGTCAGCGGGTTGATGTGCTTGTGATGTAAACAATGTTTTTGCAGCATAGCCCAAAATATAACCCCCCCCCCCCCCACATCTGACCTCTGCCCCCTTTATGCAGCGCCGTCTGTACTGTCTCCCCCCTGAATGGGTTCAGATGGTTTGAGGGGTGTGAAATGTATTACCTCTGATGGTGAACAGAGTGTAGGCTTCCTCTCCCTGCGTGGAAGCCACACATTCCAGAGTGTGGTACTGAGTGTGCTCGTTGCTGACGTTCAGGCGGCTCTCCACCTCACTCCTGCCAAAGGTTGACTCTGACAGGACAGTGACCTCTGGGGTCTCCCATTGGGTGGCATTGGGTAGGTTGGAGCACCTGATGGGAAGTTTAACTATTTAACTTTTTTACTCTGTCTTCATCAACATGTGATCTACACCAGCAGGTTTTCTAAACTCAAAGATGACATGAATAATAAGGTTCAACATGTGAAATCTTTTCTGGGTAAGTTTCCCACACTGACTTCTGTTCTGCTAAAACAATAATACTTTGTTTTTTTTTTTTAAATAGTGACATATTTGTAGAAAGACAAGTACCGAAGGTAACTCTTGTGTCTGAGTCCAGTCGTATAGTGCAGAATTTACAATCCCGGAACTTCTTCACATTTTGTCACATTACAGTAAAAAGCCTCAATGTATTTTATTCATATTGTCTGTAGTAGAAGATTCCAAAGTTAGCGTTATTTTAGAAGTGGAAGGGTGTTGACAGATTCTCCCATCTGAGCTGTGGATCTCTGCAGCTCCTCCAGAGTTTCCATGGTACTCTCCTAGCTGGGCCAGTCATCTTAGTTGAACATCCATGTTACAGGTCCATTTTCAGATTTGCAAAATGCTGGATATTACTTTGTATCCTAACCGACATGTCTGCTGTTGATTGTTTTGGTCTTTGTAATGTTCTCAAACAAACATCTAGGATCACATGTTGAACACACTTTGTGTCTGTTTTCAACGTAGATGATTTGTGTTTCAATTGGTTGCACTTGATTTTTTTAGGGCCATTAGAGTGAATGGAGGTAAACACAAACACATGCCACACTTTCAATATTCAGATTTGGAAATTATGTAATTTTTTTCCCACTTCTCCTTAATGCACTACATCACATAAAAAAAGATACACAGAGGTTTGTGGTTGAAACAAGCAAAGACATTCAAAATGTTTCTGTTCGCTTCCAAAATCAATTCCAACATCTTTCTCTTTGTAAAAAAAATACTACAGTAATGTCCTACAAAACCAACATGATAACTGTATCATTAACACAAGGAAACCAGCAGTTGTTTTTCTAGAGACAGCAGGAAAATTCTGAATATATTTAACCTATTTAACTTCACATTTCTAAAAATAAATCACTTTTTTGGCATTGTGTTATTTGTGTGTAGGCACATGTGCCTGGTTTGGCTACTTGTGTGTGTTCTGTTGGCCTAAAAAGGTGTTAATCATCTCGTCCAGATTCCTTGAGCATTTTCTTCTTCTAGATGAATGGTTACAGAAGTAAATAGTGAGCTATTTTTGATTTTATCACAAGTGAGCTGTGTAAAATCACTAAGAGAGCAGTAAGGGCAAAAACATATTTAAAACATCTTTAGATGATTATTTCTACTGCAGGAAAACCTTCATCCATTAACTCATTGCCTTACCCAGTGAATTACCATAATAGCTGTTTTATTACATTTTAACTACTTTAGACGGACAATTGTTACTGCTAACCTTTCTTTTGTCTATCATAATTAGGTCAACAGCTCACTAACTGAGAATCTGCAATATTACCACATAAAAAAGATGGAGAGACAGATGGATATGAACCAACAAAGCGAAATGTGACAAAGACTTGCGCCGGCTTGTCTGTCTTATTATCATATCAGCTTAAATAATCTAATAAGGCAAACAAAAAGAGATTATGACATGGTCACAGAAATCCAGTCTAAATTTTGGCATACCTTGTGCGGGGCAGCTCACAGAAGTACCAGCTAATTTTAGGTACTGGATAACCGGCGGCAATGCAACGGACCTGACCATCAACTGGCCCCTCCTGCGCAATGATAACAGGCTTACCTTGCAGTAGAAAAAGACAAATGACAGATAAGAGAAATGTTTATAAAACAAGAAAAGTTAACACACAACTTGAGAAGATGAGCCATTTATAATACTGTACAATCTCAACTGAACTAAACACCAACTGTCATGAATTATGGTATTTGTGGTGAGGAGAGACACGGTTTATAGTGAAAATGTTTAATGATGAAACACGGACAATCCAGGCAGCACAGGTGAGCAGAGGCAAGGCGCTCAGACTCTGGTAGCAACCGGACCAGTACACAAAAGGAACAACGACGACAGTTCAGACAAGGATCCGACAAGGAGCAGGGAACACAGGTGGGATTAAATGCACAAGGGGTAATTAGGGAACACGAGACACAGCTGGGAGCAATCAAGGGTAGATGAAACAACACAGGAACTAAATTGACACACAGAAAACCAAATCCTCACACCAACATAGCAACCTGTTGTGAAGTGATTTTTATGTTATGAAAAATTAGAAGATCTCACTTCAGAGGATTAGATGTGTGACAACCCTGAAATGATCCAACCCAGAGTCTCACAGGAAATACCAAAGTTTTCCAACCTATATTACTATTTTCAAACAAAAGTTTGAAAATAGTAATATCAGTTTTTTTCTTTATCAGTTTGTTTATTTCCCAAAAAGACTATCACCATTACTACAACTAAAGAAATTTATATGTGTAGAGAGGATACTTTCATTAAGTTGAGATTCTAACTGGGAAAATACTCCCACCAATCCTTTCTTATAGTCTATAAAAGCTGCTATTTAGCTGCATAACTGATGCCTCATATCGCAATAAATCTTTGATGCACTCACTGAGCCATCTCTGTTACCCAACATATTTAATTGGCGTTTAAACAGAGATGGATAGAGTACCCAAAAATTGTACTCAAGTAAGACTAGTATTACTTCACCATATTTTTACTCAAGTAAAAGTAAAAAGTAACTGTACAAGAAATGACTCAAGTACGTGTAAAAAGCATCAGAACATCTGATTTAATATTTAAAAATGATGTCATCATACAGATACAGACATAAAGGTATGACCAAATTCTGCTATTTTAAAGATTAACAAAAAATAATACAAATAAATTATCTGATTGCAAAATAACAAATTCAGGCAGCACTTTTCCAAATCATAAAATAAAAACTATGAAACCACTTACAGTCAGGAATGCAAATATACTATAATGCTAGAGCAGGGTGAAGTACATCCAGTGCCAAATAGTACGGCAAGCTCAGCAGGTAGAAAATAAAAATAGAAAAACAAACCTTGTGCACAAAAAAGAAGTCCTACTTTAGCTTAAGGTGTAGATGTGCCTGTATCTTGTGCATATTTTGTTTTTTCTTCATTCAATGAAGATTCTCACAGTGGGTACAAATAATTCCAGAAATAAAAGTAGCAATATAAAAGTACAGTGTAGTAAAACTGCTCCTAAAAGTATATTTTACCCAGAGTTACTCAAGAAAATGAACCTGAGTAAATGTAACTAGTTACTACCCACCTTTGCACTTAAATAAATAATAATAAATAAGAAATTTAGTGTCACAAATAGCAGTCTGTGTGTTATTAAGCAGAGCAATTAGCATTCATGTTACGGTTCAAAGGTAAGTGAGTAGTCCCTCCCCAACAATTTTATTGACTTTACTGGCTTCTCAGAGTTCATCAAGATAAGGAAACTTTGCTCTTGTTGACACCAAATGTGATGAATGTGTTTTACTCACTGTTGACGTATACATGAAATGAGCGGTCAATGGATGCGTCTCCATTACTGACTGAGAAGGTGTAGACCCCGCCCTCAGAGCTGAGGACCCTCACCAGTCTCAGCTGACTGATGAAACTGATGGGAACATAAACAGACTGAAATATTTGTCCTCAGACAGATAAACCCTACAGTATTGTTGTGCTCTGAATACCGTGCACCTGTATTTGCTGTATTTGCCGGGGCGCAGAGTGATGACATGCTCTGTGGTGTTGAGGAGGTGCTCCTTGTTGTAGGACCAGAAGCTGGAGCGTGGTGCGGGATAGGCATTAAATTCCACCCTGAGGGTCAGGCTCTCCCCTTCTTTGACGTGTTGGATTGGACTATGATTCCCTAAAGCTTTAATGAACCCCTGATCTGAAGAACAAAGGCATATAGTTTTGTTGGTACAGTTGGTATAGTAACTTTGCAGCATGTTTGAGTCATCTTTCTGTTGGTTGAGTCATCTATTGAATAAACAATCACAGTGTACTGTTGTAATGTAATTTGAGTAGTGACGGATGCTCCCCTGAAGTACTGACTGTAAATTTGCATAATAAGAAAATAAAATACGTCCTATTGGAGTGAATAATATACTATTTCAACTGGGGCGTTTCTTCCCTCAGATTCCAGTTTTGTTAGACATGATTGGTTTCATAAACTTAATGATTCAGAGAACTTATACTAACAAACCAACTTTAAGACCTACCAAGTATATCCAGCTGCATTGCAGCGTCACTGTGACCTTTCTCATTGTGGGCGTGGCAGCTGTAAATTCCAGAATCTAATTGGCTGACGGTCGCTATGGAGAGCGTGGTTGAACGTAAATAGCCCCGGGAGCTGGGCAGGATGTGTGAGATCTGGGACTTCACAGGATTCTGTAAATCATTAGCATCAGAAATACCACATCATTGTATTTTACAAGCAACTTAACATCGTGAGTAATAGTTATTTAAATTATAAACATTTTAACACCACTTAACCAATCAGAAGTTGTGTTTTTAGATCATTTACAGCCATTTTGTAGTTCATTGCAAAACTAAACTTTTTGAAGTTAATAGATAATATTATTTGTAACAGTTACCAAATTAAAGCCTCTATAAAAACCCACCAGAGGTTTGTCAATTTAATTTGGTTTAGTTAAAAAGGCACGTAAGATCTAGGCAAAACAATTTACAAGAAAAAAATATTTCAAAGCTTGGTTCAAATCACAGCAGTGAATTTATTACTTCTCTGCATCTGAGACTTAAACATCTGTCTTGTGTTAGCCCATACGTACAGGTACAATTCACAGAGATTGCACATGTCCCACTCAGTTTGTGGAGATAAACTTGTTTTATGCTGTGAAAGTATAAAGCAAGTATTTACTTTTTTTTATGTATTTTTTAACTGTTTCCACGTGGCAGAGCTCTAAATGTTTGTACATGTACACATTAGTAATAAATGAAAAAAAAACTGAGTTGAGTTTTTAGCAGCCAGGAAAAAGACACCCTTCTCAAATAACTTTGTATAAATACTCAGCCTTAATCTCACCGCTGCTGAAGGGAAGTCCCATGTAAGGCTGAATTCTGAGTTGACATTGGTGGTGTTGCAGGTAAGCTCAAATGCCTCGCCTGTCTTCAGGATGACTGTGTCTTTGTGGGACAGGCTGACCTCTGGCTGCAACGCTGGCACTGGGACACAAAGGCAGCAATATCATAAATGCATACGAGGTGAGGTCAAACAAACAAGTGCTAACACACTTTTCCAGATGTTTTCTTTCATAATTCCAATTACATGATAACTGAGGCTTTTTGAATATGTTTTAGTATTTTAATATCTGTATCAAAGAGAATTAGCAGTACAACTACCATTCATATTTGCATATTTCATCACCACGCATGCTCTTCATGAAAAGCATGACGAATGAGTATCACACACCCAAGATAAACGAACCTCCGAGGGTGTGTGACCAGTGGTTTGTACGCACATGACAGAACACAAAAAGCTCAGTGTGTGCGTGTATGCAAACGCTTGTTTGTCCATAAATGGCATGATTCATTTCTACAATCAACTGCCGTCGGAGCTCAGATCGCTGTGTTGTTTTTCTGCTTGTTCTGCACTAACTCTGTTTAACCCAAACAATCTTCACACACGGCTTTGTTCCAATCCCTGGGCTCCTCCTTCCCACACACATCATCTACCCGTCCCTATCAGTCCCCAGCCCTCCTCCCTGTCTCCATGTAGACACGGTCCTCTGAGAGGAGAGCGAGTGAGTGATGCAGAACTGAGGATGAGAGGACAATCAGTTTCAGCTTTAATCTTTTGACTGATTAACAAAGTCTTAAGGCTTTTAAGGTTGATTTAAGTTAAGCTTGAGTCTATATAAATTGTAGTTTCAACCTAGGCATGTTTTTATGCATTACCATTAGAATCACTTCAAAATCCAGCATCTGACTTCATAATTACTTAAGTGACTTACATTATAGGTTTTTGCATCCATGTATTACCATTAATCTTATATGTATGTGTGTGTGTTTTTTTTTTTTAAGAATTTCATGTTTTCATTCAATATGATGATAAATCCAGGTCACCAGTCAGACGGGACCAAAATTAAACTTTTTGGCCAACATGCAAAATACTGTGCGAGAAAACTACCTCTGGATAGAGAGAAGCTCACACAGAAGAACTTTACAGCATTTAACGTTTTGATCCTAAATATCTTATCAACAGCAAGGCATACCCACATACAGATACTCCACAGACATAATGCATTAAGGTCATTTAAGTCCAATCAGTACCAGCAGGTGGCCACCTGGAGTTATTTTGTTTGGCATGTTTCAGGTGCAGCAGTGCAATAGTTAACGTCATGGACCTGGAAAATGCAAGCCAACAAAACTAGCCATACTTTGAACATATATAGTCACAAATTCATGATACCATTACTATTATATTGTTTACAAAAGGTGTTTTTTATTTGTTAAATGCAATAAATATTTTTTGTTATGAATGTTATATTCTTGACTAAGATGTTTTAGAAATAGTTTAGTCTTTATTTTTAAATAATTTGTTCATAACCCCTTGTCTGCTTTATGGTAAACTATCTCTTTAAAATGTGCCGATGCTGAATTACGCAGATAGAACTGGTATGTCCTGCTATTCTAGTTTTTAAAGGTCTTTCAGTTTTTCAAAAAATTTGCAAAACCAAAAGGAAATGTTATAATATAGATAACATCTTTGATTGAACAATCAACAATTCATCTTCTCTGTGTGAGGTGAGGTGCATATCCAGCACATTTGGGAGTTAAAATTTGTGAACCGCATCACTAATTTCCTGGTATCAATCCATCCATTCATCCATTTTCTGTACACCCTTGTCCCTTAGTGGGGTCAGGAGGTGCTGGTGCCTATCTCCAGCTAATGTTCCGGGCGAGAGACGGGGTACACCCTGGACAGGTTGCCATTCTGTTGCAGGGCAACACATTGACAGACATGACAAACAACCATGCACTCACACACTCACACCTAGGGAGAATTTAGAGAGACCAATTTACCTGACAGTCATGTTTTTGGACTGTTGGAGGAAGCCAGACTACCCGGAGAGAACCCACGCATGCACAGGGAGAACATGCAAACTCAATTTCCTGGTAGTGGATCTAAAAATATTAAGACTTCTCTCCAGAGTCTCTGGAGAGAAGAGACTCTGGAGTCTCTTCTCCAGAGACAACAAAAATCCGTAGAAGGATTTTCTCAGACATCTGAGCCGAGACAGTTTGATAGTAAAATTTATATTAGAAATAGCAAAGAAAACGTTACATTTTGGCAAAGCCCTTCCACCTCTGCTGCTCTCCACTCTACAAAACCTGCATAAAACCTCCCCTTTTCGGGAATCCGGAGCATCATGTGGTCTAGAAAGACAGTCTTCCAGGAATGTTCACATTAATGGTGATCTTGACAGTATTCCATTTGCAAAAAGGAAAAGCTTTGACTTTGAAAAGAAGAAAATGCTCCAACAAAATCTAGTAGATTGTGTCTCTTTGTGAGTGGAAAAGCATTTGAAATACACGGTAAATCTTGCTTTCCCCAAAAATAGCTTCCTTACCAACATGACATACACAGAGCACTCAGTCTGTTTCTGTCTCTTTCTCTCCTTTCTAACTTCATTAACACCCATGAGACAAATCTAGTGAAGCTATGCCAGCTGGAATGCTAATGCGGAGCCCTTTAGGCAACATGAACCACATGTTACTCTTCTCTTTTGCTTCATGTTTGCTACTCACCAGGTCGAACATCAACTCTATATGAGACAGACATGACTCTGTTTCCGCCAAGTTGTCCCACACATCTGTAGCAGCCCTTAATTTTCTCCTTAGCATTGTGGATGATGATGCCTCGCTGCAGATTCCCACTGTAAACCATTCCTGAAGGCAAAGGTCGTCCATCGCAGGTCTCCAAAGACAGGTTGGCAACCTCAGGGTCGGTCACGAGACACGGGATGACGCAGTCTTCACCAGCCCGAACCAGAATACTGCTCATCATGGTGTGCTGGAAAGCACTGTGAGGGTCTGGGGATATTAATTAGATTAAAAATCCTTCTATATAAAGAGGCAGATGAGCGATCAAGAAAATCTGTTAATATCTCGAGTACCCACCTTTAACGTAAACGAAGATTGAGCTGTTCTCCAGGGTGTTGTTGTTGACACACACATACCAACCCATCTGTTGGGCCTGGACCCCCGACAAGCTGAGGGAAGCTACCTTGCCCTCCTCCACCTCTCCCTCAAGCTTGCGGTTCTTCTCCCTATGCCACCTTAACAGGAATGGGGTGCTGGACGCTGTGGTGTTGTCATGGCAACGCAGTTGCAGCTTCCCCTTCTTGGGAACCACTATGTGAGGTTCGCTGGGGAAGATGACAGGTTTGCTCCACGCTAAAACAGAGAGCAGAGAAGGTGATGCTTCAACTTAAGGACAAATCAGGAGGATCTTCATAATAGATTATAATTGAGATTATTTAGTTGATTACAAAGTGGATCGCAAAGGTATTTAACTATGTCACATTTTGCCATCAATGTGCTTCATTAAGATGATATATGAGAGAGCAATGCAGAGTAGCACTTAATGATAAACTGGAACTTTTGCAATTAAAATCTGAAAAGTGTGCCATCAGTTTGGACTAGCATCTCTGTTCATTCTGAAGACCAGTAATATCACAGTATGATGCTGCCACCATCGTGTGTCTCCATGGCGATGATGTGTTCTCAGTTTTGACTACTCTTAGTTTACCTGCACATGTAGCATTTTACATGGAGGTTTAAAAGTTTGGTTTTGGTCTCATCTGACCAGAGAAGTTTATTTATTAAGCGCTTTTCACAATGTACAAAAAAATCAACATTAATTATACAGAGAATAAAAACAATCGTGACATAAAAGGGAAAAAACAAGCTTTGAGGTTACTTACACAATGGTGAACACTTTTCAGTAAGTAAATGACTTCTAGAGACAATTGATTGTAACAGATTTTATTTAGTGTTAAGTATTTATTTACTGTACTACCAACCACCACCTCCTCCACTGTTCTGTGCCATTTAATGCTGTACTATTATGTCAAACCTCAATAACATGCAACAAACTAAGTTTCATTGTACTAATAAGACTTGAGAAGTTATAACAGAATCGGTGTTGGTATTTCTCCTTGGATGACACATCAAATTTTACTGCTGCTTTTATTCCATTCGACAAACCAAATGATTCATGAACTGACCAGAGTGGAACAAAACCAAACCCAATGAAGGGGCTATAATGTGATAGTTAAATAGAATGTAAACCTTGGCACAATGGACATGCTGCTTTTTAGCCACCACAGATCAAATAAGCAATCAATAATTATGAGCAATCCAACCACTGAGTAATCACGCATTAGGCCCCAGTGAGCCATCTCTCAAAGATACAGCCTAAACTAACATTTTTAGTTTCAGTCAAGCCCCCATCAGCCAGAGATTTTCACATGATAAGCAGCATTTCAAGAGCAAGATTTCCATGTGACTGTGATGCCTCAGGGCTGGAGTGGAGCTCTGACGGAGCATCTGGATGCTCTCCCTCCAAAACATCAATAGACTATCTGTGTTTACACTGGCAGTGGGCGCATGTCTCCCGGATGATCGGATTGTTTGGGAAAAATATGCCATTCCGGCTAAAGGTTTTGTGTAAAAACCTGAGGCTGTTCTGTTAGTCAACAAGTGTTTTTTTTTTTTTAGCTTTTTTTTTTTTATGAAAAAACAAAAAGATGGGATAATGTTATTCCACATAGGGTGTTGGTCAATTTGCCTCTTCACCATTTCGTAACCACATTTCACCATCATTTTTCTTTACAGCTAAAGATCAAACATGACTTTTAAAAGGTGAGCCATCATGAACATTATAATTTCAACTATGATTTTTTTTTTTTACATTTTTTTTCCTGAAACTTTGTATTTCACTCTATTCATAATTATATTACACTGTTTGTTTACTCTAATGAAATGTAATAAGGACACTAACAAATCAACTTAAGGTGCTGTTTAGCTTGTAGATAGTATTAATTAGAGCCGCTCCTTATGGTGACGTCTAGAAAAACATTTGAAATCATCAGTAGATGACACCATTTCAGATACGAAACAAATAAAGCTGGATAGGTACCAAACAGCAGCAGGGCAAATATATTTATATCTAGGGTCCGCGTCCTGTGGTAGATGATTACATGACTACACAAAAAGCATGGGAAGAAACGCATAAAAATGCGAAGGTACGAGATGACCAGCATTCAAACAGACATAACTGGCTCCATTTCGTGCCTGGAAAAATATATGACCCCCGCTCCCACTTTGATTAATATCTGTGATTGTGCCATATAAATAGCCTAGGATTTATATAATGTCTTAATAAATTATAGAATTTAGTATATAACTGCCAAACTGCAAATGTACGAAACAACCATCAGGCGAAAAGGGCAACATCCAAAGAAACAATCAGGTTTTTGCCATTATGTGAAGATACAATAAAGTTTTCTGAAATATGTACGGCTTATATTACAGAATATATTGTATATCTATTACTTGTAAGATATCTATATATCTTACAAGAGATATACAAATATCTTACAAATAAGTATTTACATGCTTCTAAGACCATGTAAGTGCTTTTAAGTATGATCTTCCATTCAGATGTTCTTGTAAATGCTTGTAGGCATGTACATGAACATTCCTGTTCGATACTCAAATATCTAAATACAGCAAAATTCAATAAGTTGCCAGCCGTTTAATAAACTGGTACTAAATGGTTTGTCTACAGGTAACAAGCGAAGGGATTAATTAACCCGGAGCTGAGTTGTCGATTACGTGGTGCGTTCGTGTGCGCCCTTTTTGTTTGTTCTGCTCGTACAACCTAATCCGTGCCATTTAGAAAGGGACAGTCTAAATAATTAATGTTTTTTTCTTTCTTTCTTTTTCTCAAGCAAGACACGCACGGACACACACCTGTTGCCGTTTTGGGAAGGCATTTACGGTGAAGCTTATTTGCATAGAGTGTCTACTAGTGAAAAGCAGGTTGAGGGAAAACACCGGGAACAAGCTCTTCTTGAACAATGTGCTCCTGCCTATGCAAACTCTCTTTTAGAGGAAAAATGAACAGGAGGTTGTTCTAAAATATGCACAACGCTGTTACAGTTTAATCGTGGACAGCGCAATCTCAAAAATAGAACCAGTGTTAGAAAGCAGAACACAGAATGTTTTGGGAGCGAGGAGGTTTAGGGAAATATACAAAATTGATCAATTTTACATTAAGTTAGCATATATTCTATAAATGTGAAGAGACAATCAACATGGATATCACAGAATATATTGTATATCTAAACAATATTAAAAGTGTTTTTCTTTACCTGTAATAGGCAGAAAGATGAAATATGAGGCACACATAACCCAAGGGCACCTCATTATTAGGCAGATTTTTCGTCTTTTTTAATTCTACTCCATACGTTTCAAGCGCACAAATAACCATCCCGCGGTGGCACAGCAGACTCCGTCCACAGGTAGAACGATACAGAACAAGTCCATCCAGAGAAATAAGCGCACAGACGCGGTGATGTCCTCCTGCAGTCTCCAAGTCTCTGTTGATGGAGCTCAAGCTGAGGCGTTTAAAGACACAGTCTCCTCTGCTCCCTGCGCTGGATGGCTGCCACGCCTCCTTACACTCTAAAAACGGCTGGGTTCAAAATCAACCAGTAAGTGGATCATGTGTAGACACATCCATGCCTGGGTTGACTTAAAACAACAGTTGGTTGTAACTTTGATCAGGCATGTTGAGTTTGGTTTTCTCATAAAAAAAAAAAAAGTATCCAAATGAGAAATGTTAAAAATGAATGCCATCAAAGTATAGGTAGAAAATAAAAACCAATAAATTGGATTTCAGTCATGTGAATGATTCATAACTTTAATCTTTGCAGAGTTCCAGATGGACTTTGGGTGGACTCCTTGGTAAACCAAAGATAATCCACACATGAACAGGTAAAACATGCAAACACCAATGGTGAACCGTGCCTCTCACAATTAGAGAAAAGCCCCATAAACTCACACCAAGATTGCTTTCTGTCTACCTAACGACATGTACATGACATCTATTACCAGCAGCAACTCTGTCTAATATGAAAGTCCTGAATAGGCCATCTGGAAAACCATTGTCATTACAATTCATCTAGTTGCTCCTCTAACCGATCAAATTTGGTCACAGTTTTGGTTTCAAAATACCCAACAACACAAACCCGGCATTGGGGTTAAAGAAGTAACCCTGCAGTTTTTAGAGTGCATCTGTCCTGCACTGGCTGGACAGCAGCCAAGACTGTGAGTCGGTCATTTACCGTAAAAAAAAAAAAAAACCCAGCTTCTGTCCAAGTCAGCCCTTCTAACTTACACTGTCACTGCAGAGAAACGTATTTAAGAAAAATTCCTGTAAATAGAACTGCAGGGTTACATTCAGCAAGAACTGTTCCCTTAAACTAGCTGGCTGACAAATGTTCATCCCTAATGTAGTAGCAGTGTTGTTCTCTAGCAACATCTCCTCACACTTCATGGGCCAGTGTTCACTGCATGTTGACACTTCTCACTTGTTGGCAATGTAGTCTCTCTGCAGCTCAGTGAGATATTCTCCTAATCAGCAATATACTGATCCAATTTTCAATTCATTTAACCAGTTCTTATAATGTAAAGGCATGCAACAATTTGTAGGTCAGTCTATGTCTGAAAAATTGTCGAAAGTAGCAAGAAGTCGTGAGCAGATATTTGATTTGGGGTCGCACTTTCAGTTCACCAACCAGCCACCACAGCAACAATATTTATTTTAAATTATATGAGCTTGTGGTGCATATAACATCACTAAATTACATGGTTAGTGGCACATAAATAATTTTACTTAATCACAGGATGTGTTTTAGCTTCCATATTTGTTATTTTTGTTCCCCCTCAGAAACACATCTAGCAAAGGCCAGAACAAGTTCTGCTAGAAACTTCTCTCCGATGACATCTGATTTATTATGAACATAAACAACTTCTACAGACCTAGTCTAATATCAATAAAGATAAAATACAATAGATCTGTTGTTATTTAATAACCAGTGATGAATGTATTTTAGGTCAGTGATTTTGATGCAGGTTGTTCCTCAAAGAGCTATGACAGTTTTTCGACAATTTAAAGAGCACTTCAGGAGTCCGTCATAAAATGACTAAAACAAAACCTAAAAGCAATATGCATTTCTAATTCTCTTTCTTCTAATGGGTTAACAAGCACAGGTTATTGCATAATTTACTTACATGACTCCGACCGGCTCTGCCTCTCAGAGTGTGCGGTCAGTTTTGCCTCTCGCTTGTTTTTTGTACTTTGGTTCATGTTTCTCCTGTCTGTTTGGATACAATTATGAGACAGCACTAAAATAGTTCTGTTTGTTTCTGCCACCCTACGGTCTTATCAAGGCACATGATGACTGAGTAGGGCTAAAAAATAAACGAGCAGAGAACATTGCTTTCAAAAACATTTTTTATTATTATTTTGTGTTCTGTGTAATTGTTTTCCTTGGAGATAGTTAATACAAAAATCACTCTGAGCGCCAGAATGCGTAGCCAACAGGCTACCAGTGGTCTTTGAACTACAGCTTGATGTTCATTTTTCAGCTTTGTACTTATGTATGTTATGCCTAAATATTTTTTACTATTAAATTATGTTCCATCTATTTTTTGACTGAAATGATATTCATTTCAGTCAAACCATCCCTGATTGGCAAAATATTAATATTTACAACTTGCTAAAGAAGCTGACACAGCTGAACTGAATCCCATCATCAAAATAGTAGAAGGCAAATTCCCTCTCTCAATATTAAGAAAAGCGCTTGCAAATAAAATAATGGTACTCCCTAAAATAAACTATATCTTGTTTATGATCCCATTTAAGGCGGCCTAGTCTTGGTTCAAAACATTATAGGAAATAAGAAATTAAATTTTTTAAATTGACAAGCAAACTTCCAAAGATAAGTTCAAAAACTGCACAGAAGGCTAAAGATCTAAGAGTTTTAGAGCTACTACACCTTTATAAATATTACTCAGCACGTAGATAACAATATCTGTTAAAATGGATTTAGAAGAATCGATGAGACAATCTGCTGGTAAACACTGAACAAATTCTCCATAAGGATTCTGTATCTCAGATATTCCATTTATCAGCCTTTTAATTAAGCAGCATCACTGCTTTAAACACCAGTACATCTCTGACAGCCTGATGGGAATATGTAAATAGATCTTCAAATCTCCCTTTGCAGACAAGCGCCCATTAGGAGCAACCCAGACGTCCTGCAAAACAAAACAACCCTTAACTTTCCAGCATGGATTGTAACAGGGTAAATCACTTAGATAATGTCTTCATAGGGAAAGATTTAATATGATGTCATGTTTTAATAGGCTCAAGCGGCATTTATAAAAATACTTTTGTTAAATATCACTAGCTAGCGTTTATCATCAATTCTAAATTTAATGAGAGGTTTGAACAACTAAACCTCTAATTTTCCCCAGTAAAAAGCAGCTTCCCTCCTTCCTTGCCTCATCTTTCCATTGTAGGTGACAAGCGTGCATACACACTTTCACACTCACTCACCCACACAAAGAATCCATAAAGTTGAGGTCATACAAACACATGGTTATTTTAATAATGTAACCTGTCCACTTTGATACCAGATGCAACCCTGATTTAATAAAGTCAATCAAGAATTTAGGATACCATCTCCAGACGTCCTTTTTGCAGAGCAAACCAGTCCTGCCACATGTAGACAACCAGCTTCACCATGTAGTAAGTCTGAGATGCCATGACAGGACGTGAAAAGAAGAAGAAAAAAATCACAATATTAACACTTCAATTGGAAATTTAAAGGTTATATTGTATATAGTTACTAAAATAACCAATAATTAACTTCTTAATTGTTCGTGACAAATACAAACATGAAATCAAACTAATTAAAAAAATTCCAAAACGATTGGAGAAGGAATGTTAAGATTTTCAGCTTTTTCTTAGTACTGTAAAGAGTGTCATTTACCTTCTCACAACCAGCATTACTTTTAGCAGGTTCCTCAATCCAAAAAACTTCTGACCCGGTATTTGGTAAAAAAAAAGAAAAAAGAAAAAAGAAAAAAGAAAAAAGAAAAGAAAATAAAAACAAGAAAAAGAAAGAATACCATCAACATAAACCCATGTATGCATTTAGTCTGTATACTTTGCTTCAGTCCTTCATCTTGAGCTTGCATGAAGAGGAAGATATGTTCACATACAGAATTGTATTTATTGCACTTTTACACTTTTGCACATCTTTTGTAACATTTCGAGCTGTTTCCAGCTAATTTTCATATTTCTGACAAAAATAGCTTCTTTGGTACAAACTCAAAGTGAATAAATACATGAATAAATTCCATTTGTTGCTTTAATGAGATCCGCTAAACCTTCTAGTTGTAGTTTGACACCTTCTGTTAAATATTCCTCCACAGACAAAGCAGCACCTCGGGGTGTCAGAGTACAATTCACCTGAGGTCCAGCTGCCCATATGCTCCATGAAGATGCTACGCTCTGAGTTTTTTTTGTCCAGCAGGATCATTCATATGTCCACTGTCCGCTGAGTTCACATGCCATTTGAGAAGTTATATGCCTTCCCTGTTACATTATTCATTATTGAGGTGAGCGTCTGCAGCAGATCAGGGCTGACTCACTTTGACTTTCTGTGTGTGTGTCTATGTGTGTGTGTGTGTATGTGGATCTGCAGCGTGACTCACTCAATGCTTTTAGACAGATGAGGACAGCGGTCTCACTGAGGGCAATGGAGGTTTTATACAAGAAAAATAGCCACTTAGATTAAATTACGTAATGAAAAACATTCCTCCCTCTCCTTGTCCCACCCTCCCTCTTGTTCTCCTTCACCTTCCCCCCTCTCTTTCTCTTTTTTTGGTGACGCACACACACAGACACGCAAGCACACCCACCCTAACTCAATCACCTGCAAATGGAGCTATCTTCACACCCCCAGGCAGAAACGAGCATCGTCTTTGACACATGCAGGACAGCAGAACATACACACATTTGGACACACATGCAGTTCAAAGGAAACCTCTTTGTTCCTCCTTTTAATGATTGTCTACAAGCTCAGGTTAAGCTTTTTTTTCCCCCTCGATACAATCCAGCCAAGCTCTTCTCTTTGTCTGCTGAGTGGACATTATAAACCTGATATCTGTCCATTTGTCTCCACTTGACTATGGTCAGGGCAGGAATGTGTGTTTTTCTTTTTTTAATATCAACTTTGTGTGGTTGCTAAGTGTCCATCGGTGGTTCAGTTATTGTTCTTTGCGTTTCAGTTTGGACTGGACAGACCCAAACTAAAAGCACAGATAGATAAATAAATAAATAAATAAATAAATAAACAGTAATATGTAAAATATTCATGTTTTATCCTTTAGAGAAATGTACAACTTTCACTTTGACTGAATACTCTAATTTCGGCTGCATCTCAGTGGATTGTTAACCTTTGGAAAAAAGCCCACAAGAAATGTCTTTTGATTTTAGTACTAATATTACTGGCAAAATTATGGCATAAAATTGTATATTATTATTATTTATACAAACAAAAAGACATTGGCGTGGCAGAGACATTAACGCCTGGAATTTCACATTATAGCCACAAACTTCAATGTATTTTAGTGGAACAGAAAGAAACAACTATGGCATAACTGTAAAATGGAAAAAAAAAACTGAAGCAAAACTTTTTTAGAAATATAAATCTGAAAAGTGTGGCATACATTTATGTTCAGCCCCCCTGGTTCAATACGTTTTTTTTTTTAACCCATTTTACATATTTTAGTCTCTTTTGCAGCCCCTAGCTGGTTTTTCTTTAAGATTCAACTCAATGCTTTTTCCGTGATTAGCTGTGATTAGCTTCTCTGTCCTTGCTGAAATAAAAGCATACTGTTGGAAAAATGTTTTATTTTTAATTTTATGTTATCTGAGAATCAATGGCATTTACTGATTGCATTGATTTCATTTATCACTTACTCATTTGTTGCCGTTGACCTTATATTACCAGAACATACAGATTCAAAATTATGTGACTTATTGACTGTTAAAGTGAAACACATGGCAGCATTTGTGGTTCATTTCCTGTTGTGAGATAAGGACAGTTAGCAAAGATAAGGAACCATAGTTCCAGGGGATTTTGCAGAGGAAACTATCTTATCCTCCACCCTGCATTTTGTTACGTTCATAGAAAGCAAATATAAGCAGGATCATTTCTATTGTTTGGTCAGAGAGTGCTCTGACTGATTGTAACTCATTGTATCTTCCTCCTGAAGATTTAGAGAAACTCTGTGATTCCTGTTTTGGTTGTTCTTTTTAATGAGCAAACTGTTCTAACACACAGGATGATGCTGCCATCACTATGTTTTGCAGTGGGGATTTAAAATTATGTTCAGTGTTAGTTTTCCACCACACAGAGCATTTTGCACACAAACCAAAATGTTTTGGTCTCATCTTATCAGAGCAGCTTCTTCTGCATGTTTGTTGTATCCCTCTTCGTGGTTTATGGGGAACTTTAAACAGAACTTGTTACAACTTTTTCCAACAGTTTTCTTTCTGCAACTCTCATAAAAAGTCTAGATTTGCGGTGTGTAAAACTAATAGTTGTGCTGTCATCTGAATATCCCAACTTTAATATTGCAAAAAATATTTTTCAGGTTAAAATAGTCTGGAATGCAGCTCACTAGATTTAGCTAAAGCAGTAAGTAAAAACACTCCTTTTGTAAATTTTGGCCTGCCTACTGTTTGTTGTCTCTGATCAACACAATACTCTCAAGTGGAGCTGCTCTGCACGTCTGTTGCATTTGGACGGACTGGCCCTGCACCAGGTCCTGTTCAATAAGCTGTTGCTGTTTAGCTTTGTACTTACCAGTCAAACTCTGGTAGACTATACATTTTCCAAAAGGAGTCCAGGTTGGTCAAAATTTCAAAATGCATTTCAGAAAGAAATAGTTTAACATTTTTTTTATTGTGATTTTACTTGAAAGAATTGAAATAAAGATTCTATCTAATGGTGTTTTTTCCCTTCATAAATTCCCCACTAACAATAAAATCTTACCTCTTGGATTGCAATTACAGGATTCACAAAACCAAATTTTAACAAAGAGCAACAAAGAGTTAAAAACTACTCGTTTTGCTTGATATGTAGGTGAGTCGATGATAAGACAAGAGGCACAAGGAGCAGCTGAGCATCTGCCTTTAGCAACAGAAGATTTGAAGGAATCCAAAAGAAAACGTGGACAGATTCAGAAAACTCTGACCAATTATCATCTGTCTTAAGTGATGTCACGACATGGGAGCTTGTTTTTGGAGGGGTAAAGGCTAATTTAATTTGGACCAAAAATATTGCTCTACAAAATGGCAAAACAAATAGAAAAACTGACGGAGACGTTCTATAGGCGACAAACTACATCTAAAGTAAGTCTCACTGGTTGTTTTACACAGAAGTCTCTTGCATAGTTTTAAGTTTTGGAGCAAATGATCCTACAGGAAAATTCCTTAGTTTTGTTCTCAAATCTGGAATAGACAGTCTAAACGATACACTAATCATTTTTATAAAATAAGTGTATTTTGAGCATATTTGAATGAAGCAGACTCAGTTTCCTGACAGATGGACCTTTGTGTTGTGAAACAAAGAAGGCAGAATCTATCTTAATAATCTGTGGTGGCATCACGCTGCTGTGATAACCATATGTTTGATGCAAAGAGATGATGTGGATTGAAAATGTGTCAGCGCACATATCGGTAGAAGCTAATATGAGTACGGGTAATTACTGATAGCCCAATGATCGTCCTCTGTCTGGATAAACCTGATTAGCATCGATTATGCTGTGAGTCGCCATAATCCCCCGTAAGGAGAGAGGGATGGACGCAGGAGGGAAAGAGCCTGGAGCTGGATGCAGACAGAGAGAGGGCGGTACAGAAGGCGAATGAGATACTGGATGAAACAAAGGCAGAACATATGAGAATAACAGTAAGCGAAGATAAGGTGGAGATAGGAGAGATGTAAACAAACAAAGAAACAGCGAGGACAAAACAACAGATTTTGACCAGCAGGAGGCTCTGGCTCGTTTAGCCCTTAACCACTTCATATTCTCATTGTTGCTTAAAATTTTAATCTCAACCATCTTCCACAGTCTTAGCTTGTGCTAAGCTTGACAAATAAGAGATTTGTTCATTTGTTCATGTCATGCCCCAAACTCTGTCAGTATTGGTGGAACAATTTCAACTGGTTTTTGGACATAAACAAGTTCATGTTGGTTCCAGATTCCTAGAATGTATTGTTTGGATATTTTCTTCCACTCATGTATTGCAGCATCTATATGCAAATGACCATAGTGTGTGGAATGGCAATGGTCAAGAAAGAAATTTTAAAATTGTAGAAAATTGATAAAGCGTGTCAATTTAAAACCTCGAGCTTCTCTAATAAATTTTACTGTCTGGCAGCATTTTGTGGACCATTTCACTTAGTATAAGATTGATCCAAATGCACAATCTCTTAAAATGTCACCCATGCCTTCATAGACTGGCAGCTCTATCATTACATACAAAAGGTAATTGTGCACTGAGACCAGTTAATTAAAGCCTTTTAAACCTTGTTAGTTCAGCAATCATTGCACCAGAAAAAAAACAATTCCTCCAACAATGTTTCTCCAGTTTATACAAGACTAATTAGACAACTGCACATGCTCGACCAAACCCAATGCTCTTCAAACCTGCATGGATGTTCCTACACACATGAATTATTGCCAGAGTTGCACATAATATCTGCCGAGACACACATGCAGTAATCATAGACTCTGGGAGACAGTGGAACAAAACAAGAAGAAACCACAAAGACAGCTGATGCCAATCCATCAAAGTGTCAAATGATCCCAAACAAAGCTAGCTGTGGCAAAAAAGAAGGCAGTGAATAATCTTTTTAGTGGAAAATTAGGAAATTTTGTTATTTTGGAAAATCAAATATGAACATAAATGGCTCAGGTGCAAAAAAAGGGCATCAAGAGAGAAATGGTAAGAAGATGAAGCATGAACTGGAAAAATTAAGTAAAACGAAACACAAGAAAGATGGTGGAACCATTCTGGAGGAGAGATCAGTTTGAAGGAGACGGAGTGACTAAAATAAATGTAATTTTCATGATCAGTTTAACTCAAAGACCATTAGCAGCCCTCTCTGACGTCCCTGAGTGTGTGTGTGTGTGTGCGTGTGTGTGTGTAGGTGTGTGTGCGTGTGTGTGTGTGTGTGAGTTTTAACTGTGTGTATGTGAGAACTTACAAAGAGCCACATGAAACTCACACGTATGATATGATACGGTAGATGCTCACGATATAAACCCCTGCAGGGTTCACACGCAGAAGAGCAAAATCGATGGACTCCTAACTATAACGTTACCCCCTCTGAGAGCGGAGGTGCTACACATGCTTAGTGAGTTTCCTCCCAGCAGCAGGCGGATCAGCTTGGATGCTGTTCACGCCTCTGTGTGCAATCTCTGTGATGACACTTAGAGTGAAAGAGAAGAGCGGGAGACAATCCACAAAATTTCCGAGTCATTTACTGAGCAGCTAAACAGAACCCACTTAAACGGTGAAAGGCCATAAAAGCATTAACAGTCTGCTTTGCATTAACGGTAACTTCTTGCAAACAGAGGCAGAAGTCATGAGAGTCGGTTTACTGAGCCCGCAGCTGCTGCTGCTCAGAGTCATAAAAATCATAGAGGTGCAGCTATCTGTGGGAGGACAGGATAAAGAGCGCCTTGCAAAGCATTTAGTCACATTACAATCACAAACTTTAGCACACTTCATTGGGATTTTGTGAGAGAGACCATCCCAAAGTAGTGCAGAATGTTGAAGCAGGGAAAATAATACATGGTTTCCAAGAGCTTTTATAAATAAAAATCGGAATAGTGTGGTCTGCATTTGTGTTTAGCCCCCCTGAATCTATAATGTGTTTAACCATCACGTGCTTCAGTAACAACCGCAAGTCTTTAGGGCTTTCTTTTTTTTTTTTTTGCAAGTTTTGCATGTCTATAGTGAAACTTCTTTGCCCAGTATTCTTTGCAAAGCATCTTTAACTCAGTCAAGTTAGATGGTGAGTATCTGTTAAAATTAATCTTACTGTCTTCCTGAGATACTAAACTTTGACTAGGCCATTCTAAGACCTGAAGGTGCTTAGATCTACATCATTTTATGAGTATTGGCTGTATGCTCATGGTGGCAAGCAAATCTCTGCCCCAATCTCTAACAGGTTTTCCTCCCTGTAATTAGCTTCTCCCATCTTCTCAGCACCATGAAGCTGGTTGGCGCAGTGTCCGTTTTTCAACACTAATGGCATTTTACATGCAGGTCATGAAGTTTGATTTTGGTCTCATGTGGTCTGTGGGCCATCTTTGATATGTTTGTTGTAGTCCTTAACTCTTCCATGGCAGTTTTCCTGCCACTGAGCTATAAAGGTGAGGTATATAGACAGCAGAACTAATTGTCCTGCTGACAAAATCTTCCTCTTGCCATCTAAATACATAAAAATGTGGTATGAAGTTAACGTATTTGGATTTTTTGTTCTATTTAATATCTTACTTATTTGGCTTCTCCATATCCTTCCAACTCTCTAACTGGTCTGTAGCTTCCATCAAAAAACATCAGTTTTCAAAAACAAGTGTCCTTCACTTGTTTTTGACCAAGTGAAGGACAGAGAGTCAGGAGTGATGTCTCTAAGAGATAGGAGCTTACAGTATTCTGCGTTCAATTTGTCTTGAAGCTGGAAATGATGTCCCAATCGAGTTTAGTGCGTTTTAAAACCACAGAGATTTTATAATTGTTATTGAACCAACCACTATCAGCTACACAAATCAATTGATGTATTTTCCTCCATTTATGAATCCAAACAGTAAAGGAATGTGCAATAAACTAAGAAAATACACTGTGCTACTGTTTTAATCAGATGCAGACTGTTAGAATAACTTGTAAATAACCAATAACTGCAAGTCTTGCTAGAATTTATTCATCCTGAAGCATAGGAGTAGTTAGATTCTATTTCATCCTAGTTGTCAAACAATGTGGTCAAGTTTAGTTTTTCAAATTGGTAAAAAAAATTACCTTTCTATCTAAGGAAACCCAGGTGATTACATCAAATTACCGACTTACAATGATTTGATAATGAGAGGTTAAAAAACAACTTAATATCCACCAAACGGACTCATTTTGTTTCCAGATGACAGAACAAAAGTTCACATAGATCCTAATTGTTCCTTTTTTCAGGCCTCTTAGAATTATTTGAAGCCTTATTGTGGAGCACATATTTTTCACAGAATTAGGTGAAAAAACCCAAGGGAGCTGAAGACTTTTACAGTCAGCAGGGAGATCTTTGACACATCAAGCACAACATGCATCTGATGCTGCTGACTCTACAGTCTTCTGGCTCCATCTCAGATTTCTATAGGAGTTGCATTTGTCATAGAAAGAAAAGCAGAGCTACGTTATTAATTATGCCTACTAAGTGCTGTATTGGCCTGCCTGCTGCTGCCCATTATGAAACTATGTGGTGCATCATGAAATGTAGAAACAGACAACAATAATGGAGCAATATTGGACTGACAATGGGACACGATTATTGTTCTCAGACATCCCAAATGAATTAAACCGAGTAATCAAGATCAAGCACTGATTAATAAAAAGAAGAAAAAGAGGAAACATCCATCCATTTTCTGTTCACCCTTGTCCCTTAATGGGGTCGGGAGGTGCTGGTGCCTATCTCCAGCAAGCGTTCCAGGTGAGAGGCGGGGTACACCCTGGACAGGTCACCAGTCTGTCGCAGGGCAACACAGAGACA
>CAEGAE010053609.1:0-24538 GCA_903067095.1 Girardinus metallicus
TATATATATATATATATGATGAAGGAAGTGAGGATGCTGATAGAAATAGAAAAGGCTGGAGAAGGATACCGATGAAATGATTTTTTACAAAAGCAGATTCAGTGTCATAACACCAATTCCCAAAATCCCATTTACTACTCTAATACTAAGACTGAAAGGTTTGCTGGTAAAACAAAACCAACATGATTGGGTCAGCAGAGGGAGAGGAACATAAAGTAACAGATGACTCATATTTACATCCTAAATATAAAAAAATCTCGAGACTGGAGCCAGCTAAGATAATTAAAGAGCAATAACAGACGGAAAACTGTGAGCTACTGAGCTGAGAAAAATTAGGTCAAGCAGTTCAGCTCAAGGACTGTAGATCCAATAAAATACCATCTGTGCTGTCAGTTTTTATACAGAAAAAGGAGATCCACTAAGGGAAGCTCTTCACTGCAACTACAAAGGGAAAAAATAACAACCTATGAAATTAATGTCACTGTGCATTTTTCTAGAAGCTCAAATAATTGCTAAACATACATTTAGCAGAAAATAATACAAACATGACAGAATGATGTAACACTAGGCATATATGTCCATCCAAAAATACTGATGATTCTTTTGTTTTCACATACAGAGTTAATGATTCCTGAACTACAAACTGTGTTTTAAACAATCTGTAAACAGTATACAGTAATTTTGTCTGTTTGGTCAGTCTAGATCTTTCTTTTTCCTTCTAATCTCAACCTAAGGTGGTCCTACATTACTCATTTTTGTGTTTTTGGAAATAGAGTAAAGGTTTTGTAATCTTAAACTATTTTTAAGTATTTTAAGCTTTACCCTCCCAAGGTTTTAGGGTGACGCTAAGGAGAACTTGGGCGTCCTCCTGAGTCCTAAACGGACTCAGGAGGATCATTTCCAAACCAACCATTTCCTGATCAGGAAATGGTTGGTTTACAGGTCTAAAATGGAGATAGGAAGGGTCAAATGGTAGCATGAAGCTGCAAAATCAGGATGCAAAAATCTACAGGACTGAATTGCCCCAACCCCCAATGCAGTTTAATAACCACCTACACTTTGAGACATATGAACAAAACATTTCATATTCTGGCCTTATTGAGGAGTATCACAGATAGATGAGTTCGGGAGACCTTAATTTTCCAATTAGTGTGATTATTTAAACAATGAGTTATAAGCCTGGAACGCTTGACCCATCAGAAATGAGAATATCCTTTGGATAATGATAGATAAAGCAAGAAATGAAGTCCAGCTGTCACTTATCCACTTAAAATTGGAATTACCTCTGTCCTATGAGTTATATTTCAAAATTGAAAGGAGATGTTTATGTTACCAATCTAATAAATAAACATGAGCATAAATATTTATACTAAAATTCATTTGACAAACACTCCTAATTTATATCTCTTCAATTATGCATTTAAATTTAGCAGGAAATTATAAGGACTCTGAAATTGAGGTTTGGCTTTCCAAAAAGTTCATTGAGAGAAAAAAAAACCTTGGAGGTTCTCAAAGTTTTAATGACTGGGAGCAAATCTCTGCAGCCTGTTATTTAAAATCTAAATCCAATAATTTATGATGCACCTCAGGTATAACCAAGTAAGAATGTAATCATTCCTTCCCTTTTGCTTCCTCTGGTTTATTGGTGATGTGCTTTTTCATAGCATGAAATACCATCTATCTGCTAAAATTTAGGAGGCAGCAGTTTAATCTGGTCTTTTTCTAATTAAAAAGATGGCTAGAGGAGGATGGAGAGAGTGAATTCCCACACTCTCTCATGGACTTTCTGATTCAGAATATTCTTGTCATAATAATGCCACCTTTACTCGCTATGCTTTATGGCACTTGTCAGTAAAATTTGAGGAAGAGCTCCGTGCTACAACAGTTTAGTCACAGAAATTTACTGGATAATTTGATAGCAAAACTGAGAATGAGTCAAAGCTGTGATGTATATTTAACCAAAAAAGAAGACGACTACAAATCTATCCTGAGAAAACGCAACATTTTAGTTACTGACAACATCAAAGGATAAAGAACAAATTATAATTATAGGATTGATGGGAGAACTTTGAGTTTTTTCCTATGTGTCAGCATGCCATTGTTGTTATTTAGAGCTTCACAATATAGTGTACTGTAAAGAACTCCTTGAATGTAGTATTTGGAAGGCTTTATGTTTCATGTGCTATGCATTCAAACTCTGCTTGCCAATAATATGTTATGCCAATTGGATGGACTTTTACTGGATTTAGATCTTAATGACTGAGATGCTAAAGCTTAGAGAGAGCGGCATCATGATGCTGGTAGAGAAAACCGGCAGTGAGGAAAAATGTTGATTAATCACCATCGCAACACAATATTCAACAATTCTATTGCAATATTTTTCTACTATTATTTAACTCTACTATGACTATAATGAGGTTGTATGAATAAGAGCTCAAGATACTGAGACATCATTCATTCATCCATCCATTGTTTATATCCACTTGCGGGAAGTGGTGCCTATCTCCAGTGGTGAGCGGGAGGTTGCATTCTGCACAGGCCACCAGTCTATCAAACAGGAACACACAGCTTGTACAGTCACACTCTCACCTAAATTTGAACCAAAGATCATCTTGCTAAAAGGCAACAGTGCTAACACCATTCAGTCATCATACGAGACTTTAATCTCTTCATAATGCTGTAGCATAGAAAATCAGTTTCACGTCTACACACAAACTGAGGAGGATGGCCCGAGGGACTCTGGGCTACAGTACTGGTGTTCTCACCACCATCTCTAGCTTAGAGGCATTGAGTTTGAAATGGTAACAAGTTTCAAACTCTAGTCTAGGAAAACAAACAAGAATGAAATTAAAAACAACAACAACACAAGAATAACTGAGTTTTAGACATCTGCAATGATAAAAGAATAAAATACTATCAATTAAGTTCTAGCTTCATTAAATGAACTGAAAAAGAGCATGAGTGCTCCAATCCTAGAGAGATTGGAGCACTCAATCTCTCTAGGATGAGTGGTATGTTAAAAGAGATTTAACATACCAGCTGAGTCTCATATGCAAACCGCTCAGTGCAATCCATTTTTTCTACTTACACTGTTTTCAGAAGTGGATTTCTACTCATCATGTGGGTGGAAATAGCAATTTTGCTATGGTTCAAACCAATCGGTTTGCTAGCTAAGCCATTTTTCTTTATTCAGTGAACATCATGCTTCTGCAACCAAAACTTTCATACTTTGTTTCTTTCAATTTACACAGTTTGCATCTTATTACAGTGCTTCACAAAACTATTCATACACATTGTACTATTTAATCCAAAACCATGAACTGCAATGTGTTTCTTTGGGATTCCTTAGACATGACCAAAGTTGCTGTCGTGTATGTGTTTAAAGCTCTATGCCACAGCGTTTTAGAGCCATTCCAGCAACAAGACTTTGATTTTTTTCTATTGACTTTGTATATCTAGATACTATAATGTTGGCCAATTTGTCTTTGCTAAACAGCTCAAGCTCAGTCAGATTAAGTAATGCTTATCGTTTAACAGTTATTTTCATGACTTAATGCAATTTCTATGGAGTATTTAGACTAGATTAGAATTATGCTTTCAAAGTTACTATTTGATTGTAACTTTGACTGTTCGTATGTATGCTAAATGTTTTAGTCTCAAGACTTTTTCAATCAATTCTGACCAGATTCCCTATCCCTTTAGTATTCCAAATCATGATGCAGCCATCGCCTTGGTGTTTCATGTTGGTGGTGTGTTCAGAGTAATTTTCGGTGCAGTCGTTTTGTTTACTCATTGACCGGGTAGAAAATTTACTGGACACGATCCGAATTAAGGGGAAAAAGCCCAAACTCTACTGGAAGCAACAATTTTTTTTGAGCAAAATTGCACAGGAAGGCAATGGGCAGGCTAGTATTTTGCATGTAGGCCAGAAAGCCCAATTTCAGAGCTCCTTCTGCCATGACAGGGAGTGATTAAGGGTCTAAAGTTAAATTAACTTGTAGTGTCACAGGCATGAGGTGGTGATAGGGTCAGGGGTCACACTACCATGACAAACAAATGAACCACCCAGGGAGAACGTCAACAAGAGATACTTTCCTACCAAGCCCTGGCAACAGAGACTGCTGGCAAACATGTGTGTGACAAACGTGTCATCTTAACCAATGACAGAGTCTCTATCATCACCATATGGGGCTGCCACACAGGCATACCAGAGAGAGTGGGAGAGCCACAGCAGGAGGTGAGAAAAAAAAGGCAAAGCAGGAAGAGTAGCACCAGACACTGTAAAGGATAACAAGGCTAATACTGATAAGACATTTTCAGTACTGTGTACATGGGTTATGGTCTTTCAGCTGCTCTGTTAGATCTGCACTGTAAGCTCTACAAACTGCCCATGTTTGTGTAAATGTTATGAGGACTCCCTGATGTGAAAATCATGGGAGAGATGCTGCTGTTAGCTAGTCTGCAATCAGGCAAAGTTTTACTGTAGGTCCTATTGTTTCTCTTTAGGGCTTTAAGACTGGTATCCAGCACTCATGATGGCCCCTCTCTGCCATTATACCCCCCATAAATCACATTTTATAAACTTTAACTGTCTTGAGAAAACACACAAAGCTAAACTCAGGGTCCTTATGTAGTGCTTCCTTTTCCTTCTCTGACTCTATCACCAGAAATCCGATGATTCATCTCCTTTGCCTCTAGATCCACTTTGTACCGCACCAGTGTTTTTAAGCATTCCTGTTGATTTTCCACACTTTCATTTCATAATTTTATTTGCCTCAGCTTTCTGTCCGTCCTCCATCTCTAACTCTGTTTGTATTTTCCTTTCTCCTCCTCTTCCCCTCACTAGTTCTGGAAAGTACATTCGCTCAGTTCAACAGAGTGACACAAGGACCGTCTCCTTCATGGCAGACTTGTGTTTTTTCAATTAAGTTTGGCTCCTGTACATTTGGGAAACCATAATTCTCAGGGTCCGGCAGAAAGCAGTGGAAAGTCACTTAGGTTTTTTTTCTGGGAGAGGTATTGGAAAGATCCATTTCCTTGAAGCATGCTAAAGTAGGGAGGATGGAGAATAAAATTATAGGAAAACCATAAACAAAATTACAGGAGGTGTTGATAGAAATGGAAGGTCTCACTGAGGGGATCGGGGTGCAACAACCCGTGGGGTGAATAGGATCAGGAAGGTGGTGTGGGAGAGAATGCACATGGATGGATTTCCCAGGGAATGTGGATGAAAGTAAGTGAGTCACAGGCCGGATCTGGATTGCCCAATGGGGAGGAGGACAGATCCACTGAATTCACTTCAAAGCCTGTTGTCACTGGACTGCAGATGCCTCTTGTCAATTATATTTACAGAGATGAACCCCAGTAGGTTGTCTCATTCATCTGTCCTTAACAGCTTTCAGTAGTGTAAATAAACAAACAATAACTTCAGTTTAACAGCTCACACAAAATTACAGTGTGGTTGAGTTTGATATTGACACTTTTATCAACCATCACTTACATTGTATTTAACAAAAATAACTTATGCAATATTAATGCTGGCCTGAAGGTGGAGTCACTCATTATATAGAAAACAGATTTTTGAACACAAGACCTAAACAATCACGCCTTTAAAGCAGTCTTTGTTGAATTGTTACAGCCACAAACTTTATGGAAGCACATTACCAGGGCATCAAATAACCAACATGATACGGATAGGTTGATTAAACACATGAAAGGCAGGTAACTTTCAAGATAGGAATTTAAGCTGAAGGGAAAAAATAATAAAATCACCTTAAAGCCAATTTTAGACTCTGGGCTTTACATTGTAATGGTGTGGGAAGTTACACTGCCTTAGCTGAAAACATCTAATACTACCGTCTTTGTAGTTTTATCTACAGTTAAACCGGACAGCCAGAGATTTTTTGGTACTAAAATTTTGCAGCAGTGTCTCAATATAAACAGTAGTTAATCTCATGCCATGCTATGCAGACACTACTTCCACACTGCTGAAATTTCACTAACTTCACAGGGCTTGAGGTGGCATCCTGACATATCTCCTTTAATTTTCCACCACTGGAGAACTATCTGATGCTCTGTATCCAGCATAAGAACTACCATGTGGAGCTGTTTAGAACTAGAAAAAAAAATATGGTGATTTTCTGGCAAAAGTAGTGTACTGAGTCCTGATAAAATAGAAAACTATTAATACCACATCCCTTATTCTAACACACACATGAATCAAATGTGGGATGCATCAAAGATCTAGATTTACATAATGGCTCATTTATGTATACGCCAGCATACACAGAACAGTGCCAGAATTTGAAATAATGCTCTAATTCTTTGATTTTAAATCCAAGAGACAAAATCTAATAAATCAGTTCGTACTGATCAGCATTTAGTACATGAAATAGATCTGCTTTCTGTTTAATGTTTCATATAACAGTAATACCAGCATGACTGAAATATCTATTCTAGATTATATAAATAATGCCCTGGAATTAATGCAATATCATCAGCTGACCTATTTTGTGACAAAGGTCAGTTAGCCTGTGTCCACTAAATCTTGCTCTGGTCATATTGCCTTTGGTCAGCTGTGAACTCGTTGACATAATTCAGCATCACAACCAATTTCAAAATGTCCTTCATAATACATCCCATGTTGTCACCGCTGACCAGGACAACCACAGAGAGATTCGCCACTTATAGTTATCTCTCCCACTACTACCAAAAAAATAAAAGACAGCTGTATTTAGAGAATTAAATGAAGTCTCCTTGTGTAAAAGAATAAGAATTCATTAGGAGAATAAATATGTAGCACATATTGCTGGTTGAGTTTTTTTCTGGAGCCTGATTTCCATCACCAATTCAATTTACAGGAAACGAAAGATCCTAGACTAGACAACAAGTTGATCATATGCAGACATTTGCTAAAAAGGATGAAGTGTGTTACTGGGGAATTACTTACTCAACTTTTAATTAGTACCAAAGTTCTCAGCATATTATCTCATCTTGACATCCCCTTTCAAGAATGTGACAGTTTCCTTCTTTCAAAGATGCATTTCATCATTGTCAGAGTAACTCTTTCACTGTCAAACTTAGACTAAGTTCATAAGTGCATGTTCATGTGAGAATTCACGAATGGATGTAGAGAGTAAATACACACAAACACATGCGTATTAAAAGTGGGAGTGACTTCTGATGTACAGCCCCCAATATCCCACCACCCCTCTTGTGCCCCCCACTACAATAATCAGACTGGGCAGACAGCAACACAGTTCATAGTTATAGAGAATTGCCGGAGTAATGACTAAGGAAGTCTTACCTCAAGGGTTTTTCTGTAAAGCCAACACAAGCAAAAGAGTCATGATTGTAGCGGTTTGTCTCAGTTTCAGCCTCTTTGTGCCATTTAGCTGCGGCAGACGGGAGCTGGGACGCATAAACGCTGCAGAGTGGAGACGCTTTCGGCACACTTCACAGACAGGGAGGGCTGTGGAGCAGCGCAGACCCCAGGCCCGTCCGCTCACACTCTGCCGTCTGAGGATGAAAAGAGAAGACTTCATTACCAACACAAGACACGCCTCCACCCCTCTAGTCTCCCTCCTCCTGAACACCCCCCTCCCATCCCTTCTCTCCTCCTTGACTACCTCCCGGTTTCCCTTCCACACTCCCAGGCAGTAGCACACTCCAGGGCCTGCCCCAGCCAAAAAGAAGGGTAGCAGACTGCCAAAAAAAGAAAAGAAAAACTCCCATCCCAAAGCGCACCAGTGCAAAATACAGGAAAGGCAGACAGGGACAAGAAGAATCAGGACAGTGGAGACACAGAGAGGTAGCATTTATCACTGTATCAATCTTATCTAATCTTAATGTTTTACATCAGTTGTACTGTCCCAGATTTAGTTTTTATAGTTAAGATGAAATTGGTAGAATCACAGTTGAGATAGAAAGAGTGGCTGCAGATGAGAATATAAAGCACAAATAAAGAAGGCAAACAAAAGGGAGAGAACTGACTAACTTTTTTGAGGAATAATTTGACATGACATAGGCAGCCAGAAATAGAGACTCGGATACACTCAGACTGAGACATAAGATCAATTATGAAGTTTCAAGGCATAAAGTTAATGGGGGGAAAAATGACAAATACAACCTGGGGTTGTTGTATTATGCTAATTAAGACTTTCTGTGAGAAAATCACATCAAAAGAACATTGCTCATGAGTGTATTTGTGTTTGTTTTTGGTTCACGGGGTGGGGATAATGTCTGTCTCTATGTACTTGTGCATCTATAAACCTAATTTTACTTTAGCTCTTTGCAAGCTGCTTCCATGGACAACACCCAGAATAAAGTTTCAAAATCTTTGTCCATTCTGCCCCCTCCTTCACATGGCAAATGAAGTCTCTCCACATTAGATTGGAAAAATAGACTTAAAAACATTAGCCTTTTATTGTCTATAATTATGATGGGCTGGGTAGAGTCAGCTCAGGCTAGTCTTGTGTTTTAACGGTGGATAGGAAGAAACGATGCATTAGTTAAAAGATGTTCAAACACTGCCTCTATACAGATTCTCAGTAATATTTATTCTCACATGTTGTCATGCAGATTCTCGGTCTGTACTGATGAAGATTGTCTTACTTCCATATAATGAATGCTGGCTTGATTCCAAATGACTGCAGCCCTACCTACTTTCTGACCGATTAAGAATAAAATAATAATAATTTGTCATAAAACATTAAGGTGAAAAACCTCCACACGCAAGCGCCCGGCTGCATTACATTTTCTGTGTGTTATAACAGACCAGACTCATAATATTCACATTGTGACATTAGTTTGTAGGCATGACTTAATGGTGAATTTCAATCCCTTGTTGTTTGCATATGGTTGACTCTAAATCACAAATGCATCATCCAATTTGCACCAAACTGGATATGAATGACCTGTCTCTAAAGAGGCCAATGTGATAACTTTGGAATTTTACTCCAGCTATATCTCCCTGACACATCATCCTATCTGCAAAAGATTTTTTGTGCCTCATCACAGCAAACTGCTAGACACTTTGGTGTGACTGTTTGATTACTTAAGTCACACCCACTCAGACAAGAAACTGGGGATTATTGAGTGATTCCTCCGCTTCTCCCCGTGTATGATATACGATTAAAATTATATTCAGTAACCCTTGACAGTCATCCATGATCAAAAGCCTGCAGGAATTCCTCATAATTCATTCGCCACAAAACAGGAAGTGGCAGTAACTCCTCCTTGAAGGATTTTCGGCCAAACTATTAAGACCTGCTGCTGGATGGTTAGCCAATCATTAAAAACGGACAAACTGGAAGCCGATGTCACAGTAAAAGTAACATACTCTGAAGGAGGAGAACAAAACTGCTAATCCATCATTGGATGGGGAAAATAGTTCTTAAAGCATTAGCTGTTTACTGTCTGTAATTATGAGGAGCCAGATAGAGTCAGCTCAGAAAACCTCTGAACCCTGCTCCCAGTGCCACCAGACATAACTTCTATCCCGGTTTGAAGTGGGTCGTGAAACACAAAGTAGCTGTCTTAAGTGCATGAAAACAGGGACTTGGTTCAAATTTTTTTACTTAAATGATATTCTAAGGAATTATTGGCAGGCTGTGTTCAAAGAATAAAAAGCCCCAGAAGTTTACAGTAATTTACAGTCAAGGTTTACAAGTGCACTGCAGTTCACTGACTCGGACTGGCAAGCATTAAAGTTCAAAGTAGGACTTTACCCAAAAATCTGGTGTATGCTCCAGATCAAACCCCGGTTTATGGCATGTGAGCTAATCCTTGATCCTGATGGAAAATATCAAGAGACGTCACCACATCACTAAATCCACCACAACTCCTAATTTAGTAAAAGAACTCAGATACAGTTGTAGTTACTTAATTACTTCTTAGGAACAAGCAGAATAGTAGATGGGGAAAAACATTTAAAGTGTTTACAAAGAAGCTAGGAAAAAGTCAAAAAAAACAAAAACAAAAGAAGCACAGAGGGAAAAGAATGTCAGCATGAAGTAATAAAACAGCAACATTTTTCTGGGCAGTACTTAATGAAGTAAGCATGATTATACAGATCTCTGGCAACCTCCCACACTAACATTAACACCTACATAGACCTTCTCTGTGACATAATGGTGTCAAATTTACAGAGGTCCACTAAACAGTACTTAAGGTTATGGACTGCCTTCTCTGTAGGCTGAAGGGTTGAGGTTTGAGACAGACAGCTGGAGCGGGCTGGTGGTGGAATGACAGCAAAAGAAGAGATTAACTAATTTTAGCGTGCTTTATTGCTAACATTACCACTAATTCTCCAAAAACCAGAAACACAGACAACCCTCTTGTGGTGTTTTGTGTCTTTTAATCAAGGGTTTTTAGTGACAGAGAACAGACTATTCAAACATCTGAAAGCAAGTCTTTGTTTACAGTTTACAAGATTACCAAATATGTTAATTGCTGTAACAACAATAAATTATTAATTATAGTAAAAATTGGCATTTAATGAGGACATTTGGAAACATAGGGAGAGACTGTGAATTACATTTGGCTTCGGGTGCACTGGGGGTGATTGAGGATCTAAATGGCTTGAGATTTATGGTGGAATTTACTGAAATGAGTCAATACCACAATCAGCCACTAGGGGCTGAACAGTGTAAGACACAATAGGTTACACTGAGCATCATAAAGTCTGTTATTGGTATAAATATTTCTAACAAATTTAATGCCAAACCAAATACCTTCATAAAAACTAATAAAAAATACCTTTGGCAGCCTCGTAGTATGCCATCAAATGTGCATCTAGTTGCTGTTTTAAATAAACAAAAGTAATAATTTTATAATACATTTTTTCCTCTGTGTTCTACATGGAAACTGATTAAATTTAGATGGAAAAAAGGGGACACAGAAGAGCTTTGTAGAAGCTATTGGTGTAAGGCTGATATGTGAGTACTGAAATTCATATTTGAAGAACGTATAGATTACAACTACACATTAGTAGTTGTAATCTACACGTTGCTTGAATTGAACTTGTTTAAGCAAGGTTAATTTGTTAATACAAGAGATGTATTTGATATGCAGACACCTTCTCAGATGTTGAGTGTGCATAAATAGTCCTTCTTTAACTCCAATCTGCTGAAAAATGAAGCAAAAAATCACTGCATTACCTGTAAAATCTTTTAGTAGCTCTAGAATATCCCAGTCTTTCCTCAGGGACCAATAACCTGGTAAAAAGAAAACTAATAAAACATTGAAATTCTTGGAGTAAAATGCAGCCTGGTATTTACTGACACACTGAACTCTTACTACATATATTTCTGTTTGCTTTAGGACATTTAGTGTCACATTCATGTGCCTTTACTGCACAGCTTTCAGGGGAAAAAATTTAATCCATAGCAACACAGTGAACTCAAGTCAAGTATCTTAAAACACTTTCTATGGAGCTCCTTAAAACCACAGTAAAACTGTAGTACTTTAAGGTGTTTCACGGACAATGATAGATTACTGAATGCCTTCACTGCTAATAAAGAGATTAAGTTTCAGCTTTGTGTTTTATCCCAGTTACTGCAGCTTGGTATGCGCACAGCCTTTTAGCAAACTACAGTCTCAGCTCTGCCTTCCTTTCAAGTCATAAAATGATATCGTCAACCTGATTTTGCCACAGTTGCGGTGAGTGTTCAGAGTACCAGGGTAATTCCAGGTCAAGTTGGTGACACACCCAATACCCCAATGAAAGGCTTCTCCTTCACAACCAACACAAGTGCCCCTGTAACTGTCAATTAAAACCACTGAGTGTAGGCACTGACTACATGTGGTCACTCTATGACATGACTCATTGACTGCTAGATACCTGAAAAGGCCAATAAAACAGTTACATTAAGACTCAACAGCAGGAATAGTCGGCATTTTACTCACACAAGGACTAGTTCAGTGAGGGCACAACGACAAAAAAAGAAAAAACGAGACTGCGGGTTGTAACCCAAACACAGGTGATGGTGGCAAACCAAACACATCCATTTCTTCCCTCTGTCTGTGCAGCTGTCGACTTCTGGAGCTGCCGGACTCAGCGGACTAACTGAGTACTGGGAATTTCACACTTTTGGCGACCCCAACCAGCAATAAGTAGAAACCATCACACCCTGGTGTTCCATTTCTGACCCAGAAAACATGCGCCTCTCCAGGGCAAACAGGGGACACCTCAGCCAGTGTAGACTTAGCAGCTTGGCGATGTGTACTCGCCGTGTCATGTCGACCAGGAGCGATTACGTTCCCAGGGTGACAACGTCTGGGCAATTTGGGTTATGAATTAGAATATTTTAGGTGAAACAAGAACTAAGAAAGGAGTTAAAGAACCTGTTTTACATTTAGGTAATTAATAAAGACATTTAGGTAATTAATAAAGAGGCAGTGCAAACTCATGGTCTAATAATCCTTGGCTAGTGACACCTGAACAACTGTGGATATCTCAGATAGGTAGTTATTCCATTGAGCACTTTTTGAGGACTGTAATTAATATTTAGATGGTAAAGTTGCATTGACACACTGATATTCCTCTAATGTCATCAAGATAAATTCAGTTTTCCAGGATATAAGTGCTGATACCTGAATAAGACACTGATGTCTTCTCTGATGGCTGAGGATGAGCACCATTGTCGTGGCTGAAATACAAATATTTGTTGTGTGCTTACATCTATCGTTGCCATAATTTTTAATGCTGTATTATATTTACTAACTTTTTTGTGTGATTTTAATTGCATTTCTTATTTAAGGGTTACGCAATGATTGCAAAATTGTTTTCTTTTTTGAGAGTAGCAGAATATCTAGAAAGTCTTACCCATATTTAATACAAACAGCTGATTTCTTATTTAAGTTTTGTGGTAAGTGTAATAATATCACTGTTATTAGGTTAACTCACGATGTTGTTAGCTACTACTGTTCTTAGCTTGCAGAACAATGTTAGAGGTTTTCAATGATGTAGTCGTCATGCTAACGTGAAATATGAAAATTGGTAATTGCTCACTGCAATGTCTTTGGATTTTTGATTATATGCTACTGGACTCCATATGAGACCTGATGGCATCATTCACCCCTCATCAGGATATATTTATTGTCTTTTTACAAACAACATACATTTTTACTGTGTTTGTACCTCAGCTTACATCTTTCCATGTTCTGGTCAGTCCTCTGTATTAATTATTGTTTGAAAGATCTTGCTAGTAAGTTTCTTCCTTACTATTTAGCTTCTTAGTTTATTCTTGCATTTTGTTCTTTGTGCATTTCTATTTTGTTTCTTTAGATTGGTGCCTTTCTTGGTTTATTGTTATGTTTCCTTTTGTTTCTTTCGTGTCATTAGTCTTTTATTCATCCTCACCAGTAATCATCACTCATGTCATTCACTACCCTGTCCCATCAACCCCATGTATTTCACCTGATCTGCCATTCCTATAAGCTCTTGATTTTTTTATACCCTGATTCACATCTAATTATTTGTTACGCTGGTCCTGTCTCTGAGTTTTGAAATTTTTTTTAAATTAAATTTCTTACCAATTCTCTGTCTCTTCACCACAAAACTGTGTGTGTGGAGTGGGCCTGTTAGAGAGGCTGTGCAAGGCATTTCAATGGAAACATGCACAAATTATGTAATATGATTATTTAGCTTCAGTAATGAGCACCAACTCATGGTTGGAAGGCCTCCTTGCCATCAACTTATTCTTTAATTCCCTTCACAATTTCTTTTTCAGATTCCAGTCAGGACTTTGGCTATGCCACCTCAAAACATTAATATTACTTCCAGTCCAAAGAAATGTTGTATCTAAGGATGGATTTGTAGAAACTAAGCACAACTATTTGAAGAGAAGGGTATTGTACGGCTCAGCTTTCACTTTCACACTATCAGAATAATTTACACCCTACTTGCTTGATGGCATAAGCTATGCCTGTAACCGAAGGGATGCTGGTACAAAATATTACTATCAATAACTACAGGACTGAGACTGCGTTCAATATAACTGTATTGGATTTTTTGAGTCGTGCTGTCTTTCTAATATCAAACTCAAGTGTCTGGATGAAAATAGAGGAGGGTGCATAGAGCTCACATTCATCTGCAGCAGAGCCACAGCATTGCAAACACACAGATGTCCAGCCCTCATCTGCACAAATGGACCTTTCAATCCTTCCCCTCACTTTTGTCCCATCAATACCTTCCTCTTCAGTGAGACCAAAGCCACCAACTCCAACATTCCCTATGCCCATTTCCAAACACACAGAGAAGTGAATAGAGTCTACTGTACCTTGTGCCACTCCCCTCTCTGTGGGGTAAAACACATCTTGACAGACCTGTATTTATGGCCAGCTGGATTCGTGTTGGAATGAATGATGAAAAAGACCAAAATCGTCACGCAGGATGCCCATTTATATTAAACGTTGGTCAGCTGAGCGAGTCTGCTTGTGTGGCCTAAGCAGAAAGAATGCTTCGTGTGTGTGTGTGTGACATTAGGACAAGCGCATTAATAACAGCTAAAGTGTGTTTTTTGCTATGTGTTATCTCCATCTATGTGGATGAATTTGTCATTATTTAATTTCTCAGCAATATTCAAAGGAATTTTTGATATATATCACTATTTACCCCAATTAAAATTATATTAAAGTATGACTTTCAGGACAGAAAAATAAATTTACTGTTTGCTTTCAAGTTTGTGCAAAACTTTTAGATTAAACAATAAATATAGTCTGAAAGAAGTAAATATATACCTTATTTGAAGGAACTAGACACTTTATACAACGTTAAGCTTGTATTTAATGTAAAATAAATCCATAGTATTTGATGAAAATTCTTTCCTGAGAACAGAAATATCCCTGTTGCCCTAATAAAAAATTATATTAGAAGGAAAGACTTTGCGAAAGAAAGGACTTTTTTTTTCCTTCACACACATGTGTTGTGCATACTGTATCACTCCAGAAATCCTCCAGGACAGAAAGTCTCAGTGGATCTGTGTTAACAATGGGATCTGGGGTGAACTAGGGCAAAAATCTTTAGTCCTTCCCCACATAAAATTTTTAATATGAGGCCTCCTTAGAACCGGTCGGCCATCTAAAAGCACTAAACCCTGTAATTGACCTTAAAAATACTTTCCGTGGAGGTCGCCAGTCATGTCATTGGCCTTCGGCCCAAGCGGCGGCCGCATCTCCTCAGCCCAGAAGGAGCCTGGGAAGGCCTCATAGGGTATATTTAGTGGCCCTGTCCTTTTGAGAGGAGCAGGAGATGTAGATAATGCCAGTCTGCATATAAAACCACTTCACCGCCCACGAGTGTGCCTCTGACAGCAACATTTCCCGCTCCCACGGGGACGTGTTTCCGGAGGTCACAGGTTAATTACATGAAAGTAGGATTGCAGGTGACATTTACACACATCAAATGGCAAGCTGTAGAAGAGACCAGGTACAAAACAGAAATATGCCATTCTTCACTGCTTTTGCTGGCATTTGCCAGAAAGAGCCCAAATAAATAACTTCACTGCAGGAGCACAATCTCTAAATTAAAACAATGAGAAAAATATAAGCTTCAATATGAGAGCCAGTGGCAGGAATTCGCCCTAGCAATCTCTTTAAAACAAATATCTATATATGGCATCCATTTTGATTGATGCCAGAAAAATATATATCCTACTATCACAAATATTAATGTGGAATTAAACTCTACTAAGATTTTAGGAACAAACACGCAAAGTGGGTTTAATGTGTAACAAAGTATAAATAGTAGAAAGTTGTCTTATGTCACTGATATGTATGGAGGAGAATTTGTGATTCTTTGGGGCTGTTTCTCTTCTAAAGACTCTTGGGAAACTTGTTATAGTGTATGATATCATGAGTTATTTCCATACTCTCGATGTAAACTAAAATTGGGTAGTGACTGGGTGTTAGAATAGATCAATGATCCAAAAACATAAGGCTGAATCAAGATAAACATGGTTTACCAGATATTCAATTAACTTTCTTCAATGGCCAATTTCAATCCCATTTTCAGGACATAAATCTTATCGAAAACCTGCAGGGTGGGCTGAAAAGAATAAAAGACAAGAACAGATCCAGGACTCTGGCTGACGTAGACGTTTTGTGTTTAAACCTTTCGCCACTTGAATCAAAAATGGCAAATTGAAATACTTGTTGGCCAAAAAAATTAATTAAAAAACTGCAGTTTTGTTTGCTTTACAAACTCAATGATAAATTAAACATGCAGGTTTCTAAGGTCAAAATGAAAATACTTAATCTTTGAAGAAAACAAATTTGTAAGTCATTGTAGATCCGGAACATAAAAAGAGTCTTAAAACCAAATCATTTTTTGATTTGGTTTTAATCAAAAATCTTTTTATAAAAGATTTGAGCTCTTTTATAGCTGGGAAATCAAAGGCAACATTATTTTTTATGGCTTTTTTGTCATCATTACTAGTGTCACCATTGGGGGATGTGTAAGTGTCCAAATATTTATGGTTGTCAGGGGAAAAAAATTGCATGTTAATAAGACTTAGGACTAATTGTGTTAAGGTTAAAGTCGAACTGATCATGTTAACTGAAGTCCACATTTTCCCATCTGTTGATCCATTAAATGTGGCTGGCACAATATGTGCCGAAAACAAAGAGAGGTGTAATTTCTTCCATCCATGTCAGCGCATGCCAAAGCATCCCTGTGCTTAAACTCCTTCACCTGTTGTCACTCACATGCTATGGTGCTGATGGTTTCTCTTAAAGACTTTAGTCTGACAAATCTCAAAGATAATGTCCTCTGTCTTTCATGAAATATTAAAGCTGCACAGGAATCACACTTTTTCCGCTGTCTTGTAAATGCTTTAAAAGCGAAAACTCAAGTTGATGTCAGTACAAGAACAGTCTGAACGTCTTCTTGTGTTGACCACTTCAGCCAGGCAGACACTCAATAAAAGGAAAATCTCCTGGCATCTCAACAGGCAAATACTGGGACACAGATGACGACAGCAGAGTGATGCTACAAAGAGGAAAACATCTGAGCATGGTTATAAAAAACTCCATTAACGCCGACTAGCCATTCGTGCCCAGCAGGTGATGTAATGAGCGCTCCTAGCAACAAATACAGATTGACTCCTTGCAGCTGGCAGCTGATGTGTTGTAATCCTCACATCTGTCAGGGTCTTATCAATCTTACTTTGGAGAGAAATGAAAATGTTCAGTCTTGCGGGTGAAAAAAAGAGTAAACGGGATAGTATTCCTTTATAATATGGGAATCACACCTTTAAATTTTTCCATCACCGGCAAAAAGCTGCACATCACTTGTTCTTGACTGTTCTTCAGCTCTGGAAACTACAAGCCTTGGCAAGCTTCAGCAAAACCCTCCTAACTATAGATTTCATGACCTCAAGCATCGTTGGCATTTCAGACAAACTTTTAGTTCTCCATAAAATCATTCACTGCTGTTAGAATTTCTTTTAACCAGATATGTCTTTTTCACCTTGGGATTATTTTTTGAAAGCCTTTCTGTCTCACAAAAGAAGGCATTCCATCCACACATTAGAAGAAAAGAGCACAAAAAAAGTGAAAGAATCTTAAAACTTAAATTCAAGAGCCGCAGTCCCTGCACATGAAATTCTGGCCCAACAAAAACAAAGAAAGACTTTTGATCCGCTGTATGAAAGGACAACTACAGAGCTAGACAGGCCAGGGGTTCGTGTGCTTTCTGTGGTCATGGCCACAGATCCGCCGACCACTCCTTGCCCATCTGGGCTGCCGGTGGTGCTCTTCCTTTTCTGAGAGGACAGCAAGTTCAGAGCAGTAATTTAGTTCAGATGAGCTCAAGTAATATTTCCAGATTAATATGAGCCATATTCCTTCAGAACTGTCCTTTCTTTCTTCTTTGTCTGTATGTTTTTTCACATCTTACATGTCCAAATCGTCTGGCTGAGGATGAAAGAACAAAGTAAAGGAATGAAAAAAAAGAGAAAGGGAAGATGAATACATTTTATGCTTAGTAAGGAAAAACAATTGCAGCATGGCAGCTTTAGCATCTTCTGAAACCTTCGCTGCCACTGATTTCAGAAGAAGATAGACTTACTCATTCTTGCATATTTCTTAGATGATTATGGTTTATGACACATAATGCTGCAAGTATCATGCCCTTAACCTTGTGGGATCATGGAGGGGGGTGAGGGAGGGGGGTGAAGTGTGGGGGCGGGGGTGCTGCCTATCTCTAGTGGCCATTGGGTGAGAGGCGGGTAATACTTTGGACAGGTCGTCAGTCTAGAACAGGGCAACACAAAGATACATTAAAAAACAACCATGCACACAATTGTGAAAAAAGACCCATTCAAGAACCACAACAGACAGACATATCTAGAACACACAACTTTCACAGTCCTGATATTAAGCTACCTTTGAACCAAAGACGTTATAGAATCACCAGGGCTGGAAAAATGACTGGACAAGAGGAAGACTGAAAAGGAACACAACATGCCAAAGTTTGCACAGTCATTAATGATTTGCAGTGCCATGTCATCAGCGGTTGTTGGTCGTTTTTTATGAAGTTCAAAATTTCAGAGTTCTTTTGTAACATGGAAAGCTCGATGGAAAGCAAAACTGCAAAATCTGGTCCATTTTCAGCTGGTGTGGATCACTTTCACACTGCACTGTGTCAAACAATCCAAACCATTTGAAAGACTTGTTCCCGCCCCTCGCCTGTGGTGGCTCAGCACCAAGACCTCCTCAAGGAAGTGACCTGAAAACCTCCGGACAAGACATAAGTGCAACGTCCTCCTTTGTAAAATATGAACAAAAATGGGGCAGGATCAGATTTAGAGGTTGTAGGATTTCTCTTCTGTCGTTGGTAAAAGACCATGAGCCTTTTCTGCCACTAACATTAGGCTTTCACGTTTGTCTTGGTTGTTTTTACCCAGAATGCCCTGCACAATACTCCGCTTCTTGCTTTTGGAGTGGTCTCCGGTCCGCTTGGCATTCTCAAATAAATTTGAACCACACCAGAGTTCACTTCAGCTGAGCCGAGACATAGTTTTGTAGTCGGACCAGAGATCTCATTTTTGGTTCACATCAAAGTTCGATTGCACATTCACACCTCCCCAAACAAACCAGACTTTCAAGGCAAACAACATAAACAGGGCTTGTGTGCACTCTTAATGATGTCCTCTGTGGAGAAGTTTTATAGAGATGGTAAATTCATTTTCCAGCAGGACTTGGCACCTACCCACACTGCAAGAAAGTACCAATATTTACTTTAATGAACATGAAATCAAGACGCTTGATTGACTAGCAAACTACACTACCTTACCTCCACAGAGAATCTATGGAGTGTTATCAAAAGCAATAAAAGTGAACAGCAGAGCCAACAATACAGATGAGCTGTGGGTCACCATTAAAGCAATCTGGGCTTCCATGATCCTGCAGTAAACAACAGGCTGATCGGCTTCATGCCACATAGAACTGATGCAATGATTCAAACTAAAGTGTAATATTCTACCTTTTTTATAAGTGGTGCATGAAATGTATAACTATATAACTAATTTGGGTTGCAGAAATTTTACTTACTGAAACTAATTAACTAATAGAAATGAAATTTTAAATAATACTCAGATTTATTCAGATGCAGCTGTTGGTGCTAGGTGATTTTTGTACATGCACAACCATTTCATGGGTTTGACACTAATTTCATGTGAATATTAGTTAGTCATTTCTCTAAATGTTAACCACTACTTTCACCTTTATTTCTGAAATTATAAGAAAACAAGTATGTAATTAAACTCTATTGACATTTGTACCGAAATGATACGGCTAAAGATTTTTAGTAAGGATCTAGTAAGCAGCTCTATCCCGAGTACTCATGATCATTACCCTTGTTTGTAAATATTTTAAATAAATTCCTCTTCACTGGTATTCTGAGTTAGCTTGTGGTTCTGCATGTGGGTCAGAAAAATCACACCCTCTGTTGCAGTTATGCTGATCTTGTTTTGTTCCAGAATAAAATCTAAGTTTCACTTAGTTTGTTGCTTCTCTGTTTCAAAATTATTTGTTTTTCTGGAGCTTTTCCCTCCATCTATCATCCACCTGCTGTTCTGCATGTGTATGATGTCAGGACTGGGCAATTTTTTTGGCTGTGTTGTCATCAACCAGAGTTTCTGAACATTAGAATTGAACAGCGGCTTTTAAAGAAAACATGAAATCAGTGGTCACTCATATCTGCCCACCATGTTATTAAATCATTTATTTACCAGAAATAATTTCAATTTAAAATTCCATGAAGTCAGAACAAAAAAAGATCTCAAAAATGTGAATGCGCCACAGAGATGATTATTCACATCCTGCATATCTTGTAACACAATAGAAAGATAAAGACGGTACTGAAAAATACCACTTAATATTAAAGTAACAAGTTAGTAACTTTTTTCTATGGAAAGCCTCAAGTCAATTTGTGTTCTGGTACAGCAGCTGTCATAATGAGGTGTCATGTGAGACATGACAAGGAAATGTCACAGCTACTGAGAAAGTGCAGAATAATGTGGAAATTTTGAGGTTTAACATCTGAATTTTGTTAGTTATGTGGAGAGGAATCAAATATCTTTGGAAGGGAGAACCCTTTCAAGTCATTGGAGATGTGATTTTGGCCACAAATATGCGGTGCTTACTTACAGAAGGACAAACCGAAAAGTCAAAGATGTAGATTTATCCCAACAACACATACAAAAAGAGAAACCTGAACTTTTACATTTTAAGCTACACTATTCTTCATTCATCTTCTGAAACATCTGCAATAAACTACTTTATCTTCCAAATGTTGGACAGCCGTTGCAGAGTCCTCTCAACATCGCCGCATAGCAACCGTCACCTAACAAGGATGGTGGGAAGAATCAACTTTGCAAGTGTTCAGCTCATCCAAATGGTAAAGTTAACACCCGGCTCCTCTGAACATTCCCATGCTTGAGCTTGCCATTAACCCTGGTGACCTGTAACTGTGTGTGTTTGCATGAGTGTGCTCTGTGTGTTTGCATATCAACTGCTCCTTATGTAGTGGAAGGCCAAAGGGACCACACCAGAAGAACAGAGGAGCTCTTCTATTATAAACAACTTTTAAATCAGACACTGTGGAGGAGCAGAGGTTTTTTTTCCAACAGATTTCCAGCCAGTAGTGAGGAGCTGTTATTCATTAATCTACAGTGAAAGAGAATCATGTGCAATCATGTGATAAATCACACATTATTTTATATAAATGCTAGCAAGTTGCTAAATGCACTCAATAATGTCACAATCCATAATTGCAAATAATATATTTTCCTATTCATCGCGGATTGATGCAGTGTCTTTGCATATCACAGTGTTTCATCTGAGCCCCCTTTCATCCCGCCTAATGCCTGTGTGACCTGGGCCTGAACGAGGCATGAGTTGCACATTTCTGTTGATGTATCCAGCCAGTGCAAGTTCGGCCTGGTGGAATGTAGCTTTGCATTGCTGAGTGCAGTGCAGATTTATGTTAGTGCTGTGGGGTGTGCATGTGGCTAGCAGATGGTGGCACCCTGCATGTCTTTCCTGCATTGTCTCATAACTGCTTACGCTGTCCTCCAGGCCAATCCCTGCAGGGCCTTCAGGCCTGACTACAGCACAATAAAATAAGTGGGAGTTTTTAAATACTTTATTACTTCAAGTGTTTGCAGGATGGTTAACATCAAAATCGGTGTTAATTTCATCCATCCCACTGTTAATGGAAACACTTATAAAAATATCTTCTAACAAATAAAACCCATTCTCATACTTTAATGACAGAATGGGTTGAATACCTGAAGGATTTATGTGCCAGTATAAAGCAGAATAGAAATTTTCAGCCTAAATGTGTTTTGAGAATGCAGTGATTGTGACAATGTGGTTTACCACAAGATTCTCCCTTCAGGGACTGAGATGTAGGTTCTGCAGTTATCAATTAGTCAAATGTTTTGGCATGTATTGACAGTTTGTTACCTCTAAGTTTCCAATACAAAAACTAAAAAAAATGACTTTTGCTTTTATAGGTTGCTGTCTTGTTAAACTCAATGTGAAGACAGGGTTCGTTTCTCACCCACATGCACATCCATTGGCCATCCAAGCTGTGCATGGAGTTCATCTGACTTTAATTATCAGTTACAAATGGAATTGTTCTACTTCCTTTTGCATAAAACCATGAGAAACAGAGTCATACAGTATTCCTCTCTGATTTCAGGAAAACCAGATAAAGGCAGCTGAGAAGCTTTCAAAAATCCAACCCCACAAGATTTAAGAGCTGTGTCAGAGTTCCAAAATCAAAATGAAAGTCATGCTGCTTCTGTGAATCCGATGTTTGACACTGCTTTGACTCTTCTTTCTTGCATCCTGCTACTGACCCTTCCAGTGAAGCTGAGAAATATTCTATCAATTATTTCAAAATTCATCTTCGTCAGTTGACAAAGTTTAGGTGGATGTTCAGTCAAGTCAAGAAAACATTTGAACACCAGCTGTAGGAAATATGTGCATGTGCCATAATTGGAGTTTATGTATGACAATTTTGATATGAAAAGGTTAAGTGGATATTGCGTAAATACTTGGCAGACCAGTCTTATTGGCTGGCTATGAAGGTTGAAGAAAATCCCCTTTTAACTTAAAAGCTAGTCATTAAGTCCAGCCATTGTAACAGACTTATAAGAATATATTTTAGCTAGCATTAGTATGTGGCACAAATTCATTTACACAGCCTCAAGTGCTGACATATGGGTGCTTGCTATTCACACCATCTCATAAAAAAAACAGTCAGAGCTGAGTGTTCCTTCCCTCACACCTTGAAATAGCACGAGGTGAATGGATCGCATTTATTTGCAGACGCAGATAAACACACAGACGCAATCAGACAAATACACAGCCCCCCACCCTTTGCCTACATTTTCCAAGTGTTCCACTTTGCAAATCGGATCCCACTCTCAGAGTCTGGGAATGTGCAACACTGTGGTTTTGTGTCACACTTTGTGCCGCAACTTTGGGAATCACCTCGAGGTACTCTGATTCATCTCTGTTTGTGTGGGCGTGTGTGTTGGTGTATGTGTGCGTGTATACAATGTTTGAATGCACCAAGTAAATGAGACCACATGGCTCATACCAGTGGGAAGTTGAGGACTCTAAGTGCTTTGACAAAATGCATGTATGCAGACACACATGTCCAACCACAAATCCACACGTGTAGGCATTCACATGCAATTTGACACACAGCTCATGACAAAAGCAATATTTATCACTGAAGAAAAGGTTGACATATCACTGCATGCTGCTTGTGAGTTTTCTTAATTACTTTTAGAAAAGGAGAGTTCTCCTTTCACTTAGTCTCAGTAGGAGACTTTATCTGCAGACACGCCGAATATAGCAAGGCAATGAAATTAGGAAGTTTTGTCCCCATTTATCATCCTGCATCTCTGCTTAGTAAGCATCCTTCCAGTTTGACTAAAGTGATATAGAAGTATTTTCGGCCCACTTCAAGCAAAAAAAAAAAAAAAAAAATTAAATTAATTCCCTAAACATCACCGATCAAAAAAGGAGAGTGGCAAAGAGTCAGAGAAACCCGAGAAAAAACACAAAAACAACTTTTTGATCTTATACATTTGTTACTTAGCAATGATTTAGAAATAGAAGTAGATGCAACTTTAGTAAGCTTGACATTTGTTATGAACATGTTTTCAGAGGGTGCAGGTGTACTTTAACAAGAAACTGACAGTCTGAGCTCCTACTACTCCTGTTTACAATTCGGAGTGTCCTAAAGCAAAACATATCAATTCAGAAATTCTCTCTGATGTATCTGTCTAGGAAAAAATGTGGCTCACTTTTGGCAAAACATCAGTCAGGATCACAAGGGTAGCAGCTTCTTTTATTTGTTATTCATACCTCGATATTAAGAGTATAAAATCCAAAACTGTGTTTATGTTTTATCTTCTGCCCAACCTGCTGAAGAACATTCAAGCCTTGCTGCTTCTGAGGACACAAACGCTGCTGGATCAGGTGGTAGGGGTTTATGTCTCAGTGAATATCTTCTTGTGTGTTCACTATATGTGTTCACTATATTTTGTAGGTAGTTGTCAGGGAACTAATATCTCCACAACCATGCCTGTGTGTTCATGTGTAATAATGGCCCAGTCAAAGTTTACACCTAAAATCAATTAGGAAGATAGCTGTTCACCAACAATTTCCACGTTACCTGACTGAGTTTGAATTATTTTGCTAAGAAAAAAATTATATGAATATAGTTGCAAGACACCATATGAACATGTTTTTAAAAGATGCTGTATGTTATGGGTTATGTAACTTAGTGTAACTTGAGGTTCGGCGAAATAGTAAAAATAGCACTTCCAGTGGTTGTAGATTCTTCCAATGAAGAGTTTGTGCAGCTGAAAAACATAGGTCAGATAACTTGTTCATATGTATGGGCTCCAATGGCATGCATCCATCCATCCATTCATCCATCCATCCATCCATCCATCCATCCATCCATCCATCCATCCATCCATCCATCCATCCATCCATCCATCCATCC
>CAEGAE010053610.1:0-61531 GCA_903067095.1 Girardinus metallicus
GCGCGCGGCGGGCGCAGCGTGGCAGCGGGCGCAGCGTGGCAGCGGGCGCAGCGTGGCAGCGGGCGCAGCGTGGCGCGCAGAGTGGAGCGGCCGGCCTGGAGGCCTTCAGAGGACAAACAGACAGAAAATCACCTGAAGCCTGCAGCAGAGACCAGCAGACATTTTTAAAGAAATGATCCAAACTGAATCATTTCTCTGGAAATCAGCTGTTTGGTTCAAGGAGACATAAAAAACTGTCTGGGCTCAAACCTTCAGTTCATAAGTGTAAGGAAAACAGTTTCAATATTTTACAAATTAAAATTTTTAAAGTTTTGCATCCTTCTGGAATCCATTTAAACTAAACATTTAATTTCAGTATGAGAGGAAATTTGGTTTGAAATTTATTTTGAAAAGGGAGGAAAATCTTTTCAAAAGAATCTTATGGATTTTTGAACCATTACACTGCAAAACACAAAATCTTGCCAGGCAATTTAGTTTCTAGTGAAAATATTTTAATACACTTGAACTAAAACAAAACTAAATTACCATTTCAGCACAACACTGGAGCCTGTTGAAGTCAATAATCCCTTAATCCTGATGAAAGGAAAGATTTTCACTGGCAGATTATCAAGAATGTTTAAAGTGAAAGAAGATCTGCTAGAGGAGGGCGAGGGGTAAACATGGCCGCTCTACGGTAAACATGGCCGCTCTACGGTAAACATGGCTGCTCTACGGTAAACATGGCTGCTCTACGGTAAACATGGCCGCTCTACGGTAAACATCGTCGCTTTACGGTAAACATCGTAACTTTACGTTAAACATCGTCGCTTTGTGCAGAGACGCAGACGTTTCACGCTTCAACCAGAATCCGTTGTACTTCCTCTGTTCCGTCTAAATAAACGGTGCTCTAGGTGAGGTGAAGTTCAGTTACTCATATTTATTCAATACCTGCAGAATCAGGCATTTCAAACATTTAATACTGTAAAATTTCAAGGTTATGGTTTACAGTTAATGAAGCAAAAATATTGACTATAGACTGATTTCTTTAAAAATCCCTTTTATACAGGGACATAAGAGCCACGCGATAATGTGGGATTATCCCTGTGGATTGAATTTTTTTCTTCCACTAACCTTTTCAGTGAGGTATTTCGACACAGTCGGCTTGTTTAACCTGCTGCTGTTGAGGTTTTCCTCTCCTTATGGGAAGCAAAACGTGGCCATGATGTCACTTTTCTGCAATAAACAGTTTTTTAATCATCAGCTTATCGAACTAATGTCAGATTCTGAAAATCTGAATGTCGAATATTTATTAACTCAGAATCATAAAAACACTTAAAAATTGAGGCGTTTCAGTTTTTGAATTACATCACTGAAATAATAAAACTTTTTTTGTTGTAATTTATTCAGATTCAGTTAAATTAATAAAAATTCTGACCAAATTCAAGCAGCTGCCTTCAAAATAAAAGCATAAAAACAAAACCATAAGAGGCTTTGAGTTACCATCTTTAATACCCACCGACCAAAAACGTATTTATTAAAATATAAACACGCGTCAGTCAGTTTACACCATAAACTGACTCTCTTTAAAAAGCAGACTTAAAAGTCTTAAAAGAATTGAAATAATGTTAACATAAAACGTAGATATTGAACTATTAATATATTACAGTGGATAAAACATTTAGCACAACTCATTTACATGAAATATATCTGATTTTATTTATTAAGTACCATCAACAATAAAACATATTGAGGATCTTAACAGAAACTTCTGGTTTTTAATTTAACTTTTAATTAAAGGAAGGAACAAAAACACTTTATTAAATTAGAACTGAAAGATATGAAATCTGGTCAAAAGTTTATTGATTTATGATCTAAATTCCCACAAAATAATCATAATAAGTAAACCGTTTGTTTTTAATTAGCACATTAGCCACTATTTAAAAGCTTTTTATAAATGCATGATTAGATTTTTCCCCTTTTCTGATTCTGATGCCACATTTTGAAACCTCTGGAGGATTTTTGTGATTTTTTTATTCTGCGGTCACAACCAGACGTCCGTTTTGTTTGCTGTCCGGAAAGCACAGAAAGTTTGAGTTGAATTTAGTTTTTAAGTGTTACAAAGGGTTCACTCTGCTGTGAGGATGCATGTTACTGAGTGAAGCTTCCTTCCTGTAAATACTTCATCCTTCTGTAACATGATGATTTTTACGTCTGATTCTGTTCAAGTGAGAATAAAGTTTCTGTTCTGTTTCATTATCCAGACGGTTCCCTGAACTTCATCATTTCATTTTCAGCGTCGATCAAAGTGGAAAAACGGCTCAGAAGAAACGGAACCAAGAAGCAACCAAAGCTCTGCATCCGGCGGTTCTGCTGTCAGCGTTTAATCAGTCATACTTTTATAACTAATTCATGTCAGATGATGATTTCTTGGTTAATGTCAAGTTGTCATAACAAAGACATTTTGAATAATGTCAACTTTGTATTAAAAGTGTCATGATTTACTGAAGGACACTTTATGACATAAATGTTCATGAAGACTTTCTCATGTTCATGGCAGCAACATGTCAGTCGTATTCACAACCCGGCAAATAAAAATATGAAAATGGCAGCAACTTTTAAACCGCGACACAAAAATTAGAGAAGCATCTGAATTTAATGAAAAATAGATTAAACATCTCAACTTCTTTTTAAAAAATAGACTCAATGAATTTGAAATGTTTGAAGTTTCTTTGAATCGGCTCCTCAGATGAGTCATGATGATGTCATGATGATGTCACCGTTTCTGTGGCGCTGACTGAATTCAGTCAGGTGGAAACCGCTGAGGATTATCTTAAATGTGAAGTTTTTATGTTAAACGACACTGTCCAAGTTTTCCTGCAGCTCTGAAGGTAAACGGCGGCCATCTTGGTAGTCTGCAGGTTGATGTCAGGCTGAGAGTCTCACTGCAAAAACAAAATCTACTAAACATTTTTGACTAGTTTATAGAGCAAATATCCTATTAACTTACAGGCAACCTTCCATACAGCAGCTTGTTCATTAATACTGATTTTTAAAAACTTCTAGTTCCACTGTCAAGTATGGTGGAGGCTCCATGATGCTGCGGGCTGCCGGGGGAATCGGCCAGGTTCATTTTCTCCACTGAATTAAAATGTTTTCCATGAAAATGTTGGAGTTTGATACAAAGCAGCAGAACTAAAACAGTAACAACTTTGCAGTTTTTATTAGGATGTTTGTCAGAAATGATTAATCAGCCATGTTTGAAAATCAAAACGAGTGAAAATCTGTTTTCATAAAAAATGGAAATTATTCCCAAACGTTTCTGTAAATCAAAGTGATCCAAACCTGGAAGTTTTCTCTCTGAGGCGTCGCTTAAATTCACTCCCAGGAAAGAAATTATAGATAAGTATGTTCATCATAACGAGCAGAAAGGTCAAGGTCAGGGTCAGATCAGGGTCAAGGGTCAGGGTCCATCTGAATCTGCGCAAAATAAAAAAAACTCAAACATTTCTAGACCCTAAAGGAGTCTGAGTGAATATTTTATTTGTCATTTTCAGAGAATCCCTCCTGTCATTGGACGATCCGGTTCTGGTTCCGGTCCAGCACCGGCCCAGATCCGGTCCGGACCCGGTGCTGCGGTGTGAGCAGGAGTAATGGAAGCAGGAAACGGCGCCGAGCGCTACATGAACATGTCGTCGTATCCGGGCGGCGGCATGTGGTCGGGGTCGGGCCTGAAACAGGAAACAGGAAACAGAAACATCGTCAGTGACGTCAGGAAGCGAAACTCCGTCCGACGCCTCAAATATCACAACTTTCACATTCTGGTCATTTTTGTTCTGAGAGTCTGGATTGTTTCTGGAAACATCCACACGGCTTTAGGCAACAAGCTGGACGTGAAAACTGGAGAATGAGCCGATTCTGAGACTCCGTTACCTAGCAACCCCGGCTGATCGCCAGCGTTTCGTCAGCTGGTTTTCCTGCTGTACAATGGCTGCTGGAAAACAGTTTTGTTGTTGACCAACCAGAAACCAGTTGCTTCAAAGATGTACGGTCGTATAACTGTGAATCTGATGCAGCCATTTTCAGGTGTGAGTGTAAACACTGAGTTGGGGGCGTGGCCATAAGATGTTGGGGGCGTGGCCATAAGAGGTCGGGGGCGTGGCCATAAGAGGTTGGGGGCGTGGCCATAAGAGGTCGGGGGCGTGACCAGCAGCTGCTTATTTAAAGTGACAGCGGCCCTCATGCGGCTCAGCAGGCAGAAATGACCAGACTGAAATCTGATGATTTAAGATTAATTTAGTGCTGATGTATAAATCCATGTGCATCATCAGCTGCTTTATACAGAGCAGCTGCTGCTCCGCCTGTCGCCTCCATAAATACATATTAATGTAAATTGGTATAAACCTGATCAATAATCAAACCTGATCAATAATCAAACCTGATCAATAATCAAACCTGATCAATAATCAAACCTGCTGATCAGCCGTTTTCTCTTCAGTGAGAATCAATAGATGCATTCAGACGATGAGTTAAATCTTTATAAACTGAGCAGAGTTATAATTTACAGTGGAGTGAAGTTTTACCGTCCTTTACTTTTATTTTCTTTATTGTGTGTGTGTGTGTGTGTGTGTGTGTGTGTGCGTGTGTGTGTGTGTTAGGTTATTGTCTGAGGATAAACGCGGTTCAGTTTCATCGTTTAAACGCTGAAATATTAAAATCATAGAATCCTGGGGTTTGAATCAGGTTTCAGAGGATTTATGAGTTTATTATTGTCCACAGATAAAGTTTGTGCAGGGAAAAGTCTGAGTATATTTACGCAAAGTTTGACGCAAAGTTCATTTTTATACACGCCGACTTGTGTGTAAAACATGGCGCCGCTTTAGACAGGAGGCCCCAGGTTTTGATTAGACCGTAGCCTGACCCCAATCTGTTCTGGGTCAGTTTGTCATGTTGATCGATACGATAGACACGAGGTGGTGTGTGTGTGTGTGTGTGTGTCTCACCCCGGTCTGTGGCGTCCCACGGGTCCAAATGGGTCGAAGCGGGCCCCCGGGGGAACGGCTCCAGGAGGCAGGATGTCTGGGATCCCGCTGGACGGATCGAAGCCGGAGCGAGGAAACCCGGACCGCAGGGGGTCCACGATCATCCCCCCCCCACCCGCCGACCTGGAATGTAGAGATTATATAGATACGGATATTGATCATCTTCAATTATCCACGAATCATCAGGATGAAACCAATAAAAGACATAAAAAAACATCTGTAATCATTTTGTTCTAAACTTAGAAGAAACCAAAATCTGCCTCATTCGGTGCAGGGCCTTCAGACGGCCCCCGAGCCGCGGCTTGAGCCACCCGGAACAGCAACATGTTTGTGCAGATTCATTTTCTGTGTAAACCGGATTCAAGTGTAAACCAGATTGAATGTGAACTCACCCAAACGGATCCAGATCTGCTCCTCCAGCTGCGAACGGAGGATTCAGCGGGTCGGGCCTGAAACAAACCAACAGACGTTTTGTTTTTTATTGATGAAAAACGATCAGACGTCAATGATTGATCCAGAAAAACGTTATGATCCCTTTAAATGCAACAGGAAGTGACCCGTTACCTTTTCATGCTATCAAGTGAATTTTCACAGATTCTGGACTCAGACGTTTTGGATCGGCTCTGAAACTTTTTCTAATTTAAAACCAAAATGTTTCAAAAATAAAAACAAAGAAATATTGGAAACGTCTTTGGCTGATTGATCTGATCGGACGAACCGACCTTCTCCTCATCGTCTCAGATTCTCTCCCTTCAGTTCACTTCCTGTCCGTCCGTCTTCACCGTCCTCTCGGTCCCCTGGAGCCACGGAGGCGACGAAGGCGCCGCCTCGTCTGATCGGGTTAAAAGGTCGGAGGAGGGGATGAATCCGTCCTCCAGTTCGATTTTCCCTTCCAGTAAAGAAAAGCTTCTCCTTCATCTTCAGGTCAAACGATTCGGACCTTCAGCTGCGGTCATCTCTATGTGAATCAAACAGCAAACGGGTTTCTTCCCACTGTTGAACACAGAACCGGGAACGAACCCAGACAGGTGTGATGTCTGGTGTTTCAGAAACATGAACCGTCGTCATCGTCGTGGTTCTGGTTCAGACGTTTGGGTCGGTTCTAACGAAGCAGAGCTGGTGGACCCACGTTTCAGCTGTTTATTTCTAACTGCTGATTGTCGAACCTGCAGAGTTTCTGCTCGTTTCAGAAAGTCACATTTAAGACGTTTTAATGCCACGTGGAGGGAAACACCAACTGCAGAGCTCATCACAATAAAACGAGCCTAGAACCCCTGCTGTGTTTCTGCCTGTGGCTCCTGCAGCAGCTTTGAGTTTCTCACTGCAGGTGAAAACTTCATCCAGCCAACAGCCACAAATTTACACACGAAAAGCACAGAAAACTGAGCTAGCTAAGGTCTGTTAGCGGCTAGTTAGCGGTAGCCTCAACCGCCTCCAGTCACAGAACGAATAAAGACTCAAACTTTCACTTGACAGAAAAGACTCAAAAAAAAACATTAAATATTTCTGACAAAATGTTAAATCTGTGATTAACGAACTTCAGGCCAACTTCCTGTCTGCAAACGAGATGAAGACGTTTTCAAGGCCTTAAATCAGACGGTGGTCCGACTTTAACAACCCGGTTCTGGTTCTGCTGCTGGTTTCTTCCTGTTAAAGGAGAGTTTTCCTCTCCACTGTCACCACATGCATGTTCAGTACGAAGGATTGTCAATAACTCAACACAAGACATTGTCCTGCTGTCGCCCCCTGCTGGTCAGGAGGAGAGGATCGACGCTCCGTTCAGTTTCCTTAGGAACCATTTAAACTAATTTGAATAATTAATTGAGTTTAATGATTTGATTGATAACTTGGATAAATTGTATAATCAGATTCATTTTTACCTTCAGTCCAGGTAAATATAATCTGTTTACATAAAATGAAACTTATTTTTATAATTCACACTTTAAGGAATTTTGCTTAGACTTTTAAATAAAAATATTTAATTTAGTTTTTAGCTTTTATACATTTTCATCAATTAAGACATTAAAGAGTTTAGAACAAAGCCTTAAAAATTCCAGTTTGCAACCAACTGACAGAAGAATAAAATGATATTTTGTTACTGATTCTTTTCTTCTGACGTTTTTTATCTACTTTAGCAGCTAATGGTGACGCTACAGATGAACTTATTGCTCTGATGTGTTCTGAGTTATTAATCAGAGGAATAATCTTCATATTCTGAAACTAAAACCACATTTGATATAAAAATAATGTCACAGGAGAAATGGAAACATTGGTTTATTAAATATCTGATGTGTGTTAGATAATATTGTGCTCGTCTGTTTCAGACTGTAATTAAACACATAAAACCAATTAGTGAAGACAGTTTATTAGAGCGAGGCGGTTTCCTGGACGCCGCTGCTTACTGACCAGTGAGGCTGCGGCCCGTGGCGGGGGTGTCTGCAGGGCAGCCGCAGGGGGTCTTCCTCCCTCCTGCGCTGAGACGACTCGCCCTCCTCCCGTCTGCTGCGCTCCGGCGCTTTCTCTGGGCGGGGCAGCAGCTGAGCCTTCACCTTCTCAGACAAACCGCCTGCGTCTCTGAACACGCTGCAGCACAGAGAGGCTCGGTCAGCAACAGCTGGTCATGACTGTTTACGTCTTTATCTGTCCGGCTGGTTGTTGTTGGCACAATGTCTTATTTTTATATCAGGACGGTTCAAACCACTGAGTGTGTATGCAGGAGGTTTTCTGTTCTCAGGTCAGACAAACGGTAGAAACCAACCTGTCAAACGTGTGCAGCTGATGGGCGTCGACGTGGTCGCTGACGTTCACCATCAGGTCTGAAACCTGCTTAGTGCCGGAGTTCTGCAAAACAACAGCAGCTTTTAATCAGACGTTCTGACGCTTAAACCCAGAACAGACGGTAATGTGCAGCCAAACGTCCCGGTGAGCTGCACAGTGGAGCAGTTGGTAGCACTGAAGGTCCTGGTTCGATTCCCGGCCCACAGTCCAAAGACATGACTGTTAGGTTAATTGGTAGGTAGAAATGCTCCTTTGGTGTGTGTGTGTGTGTGTGTGTGTGTTTGGGTGTGTGTTGGCGTGTGTTTGTGTGTGTGTTTGTGTGTGTGTGTGTGTGTGTTTGGGTGTGTTTGTGTGTTTGTGTGTGTGTGTGTTTGTGTGTGTGTGTGTGTGTGTTTGGGTGTGTTTGTGTGTGTGTGTGTTTGTGTGTGTGTGTGTGAGTGTGTGTGTTTGGGTGTGTTTGTGTGTGTGTGTGTTTGGGTGTGTTTGTGTGTGTGCGTGTGTGTGTGTGTGTGTGTCCTGTCTGTCTCTGAGTTGCCCTGCGACAGTCTGACGACCTGTCCAGTGTGACCCCCCCTCCTGACCCCCCCGGGGTCAAGGGTGTAACAAAATGGATGGAACATCCTGATGACATCATCAGCTCTGCTCGTCCACCTCATCTGCTACAGCTGCTCCTTCAGTCTCTGCCTGCCGGCCGAAGCGTTGGACGAGGCTCCATGAAGCCTCCTTTTCAACTCCTTTGGGATTTGGGGGTCAAAGTTCAATCCTTATGCTCAAAATGTTTGTCAGGGTTTAAGAGAACTTGCTATTATAAACGATTACAGTGGTAATAGAAATAATTAGTTCTTGCATTTGAGCTAAACGTGAAGGTTTCACCTGTGAGATTACCAGCTTCCATCAGCTACTTTCATTTGAACGGTCCTGTTTCTGAGTTACCATTAAGTTGAAGATGAGCGTGGAGTCCACGGCGATGGCCTTCAGCACCATCACGGTGTCCGAGTCGCTGGCTTTGTAGCGCAGGCTGTACAGCTCCTTGTTGCTGCTCCAGTCAGCAGGAAGCAGCTCGGACTTCTTATCACGGCTGCTGGGCTAAAATACAGCAGAGAAAAAGAGAAATAAGAGACCGAGTCTAAATAAATGTCTATGCTCCGCAGTTGCGTTAGCCTCCCAAAGATGACTGGACATTTTTCACAACTCCCAGGTTTCCCCTGGAAGTCTGAATAAAACAGACGGATTTATGCTAAGCTAACACACGTCTGGCATTTTGTTCTGAAATTATTAACCACACCCGGACAACACTGCGCATTAAAAAGCTAATCTGAAGCTTGTACATAACTCCATTAAAATAACATACAGTTTAATTTCTCCCTGAATGTCACAAATCCGTCTCCTCTTAAAGAATAGACCACATACAGCCGTCCTACTGCTTCCCAACTTCACTTAAATTCGGCAACAAAAACTAATCAATTTATTTCTTTATTAATTAAGTTAATCAAGTTGGAGACCTTTAGTCGTGTTCAACTGCCCAAACATTGACAGAGCTCGGCGCTAATCGCAGGTCAACGGTTAATCAAATTAAAACCGTTTTCCTGTTCTTTCACCTCGTCTCCAGATCCGATGCACCGGTAGCCATTTTTTATCATTTCCCAGTGAACGAAGCAAACGACGGCGTCCTGCGGACACTCAATTTTATCTGCGACACAGGTGTACAACGCCTCCAAACCGGCCATTTTTCTCCCATCTGCCGATACCAGCTCCGCATCTAAACCGGGGAAAGGAAAACGAAAGTCTTCACTGAAGTCTCATAGCAACCACAGCTACTTCCTGTTACAGAAATTCAAAGTAAAAGCACAAGAACGTCGTCAAATCGAGTTACTCTTATTAGAAACTAATTTCAAAAGCGATACAATAAAATTATTTCGTAAAATTACTGAACCTTATACGGCTGTTAAATTTCATTTGAACCAAAAAATATTCCAACAGAGGTTAACCATTACACAACCAACAAAAATATTAAATATTATTAGAACTTTATATAGTTATAATAATAATATACAAAAAAGACGATGTATAAAATAATACGTTCAAACGGAACGATATTTCTTATACAAGTTATACTAGTTCTGTTATATATATATATATATATATATATATATTCAGGATATGAGTCAAGCTCTATGCCTACGTGTCTCTGACGTCATCATTTTTTTCTTCTACGCTACGAGTGACCATCTCCACAACCCACGTGGAAAAACACGCATGGAGCAATAAGGGCGTCATGGGGCCTTTCAGTGCAAATAGTTTTATTTCTTTCTACTGCATCAGAGGAAGTAGACCAGAGGAGAGTGCGGCGGTAAAGTTTGAGGCTGTGTTGTGTCAGTAGGTCAAACCCCAGATAAGCATTAGTGTGAGTGCAAGTGTGTGTAAAAGACTCCCAGCACCTGCCATGTCCTGACACACCTTGCAGCAGCTCATTAGGCTGTCAGGAGAGTTTAAGTGTAAAGGTTTTTCGAGCTGACTTTGCCTCAGGTGAGCTCAAGAAGAAGTGAGAAATATTAAAGATGAAACATTTTCACGTCGGTCTCTGTGAGTCAGATTAGTAGCTAATGCTTTTGAGGAGCAGTTATTATTATTATTATTATTATTTTAAATAAAAACATGCACACACATTTTTTTTCTCCACCATTGATGTTCAGGATGTAAACAAGTATCTGTGTGAGCTCATTGTGCTAATAACATGTGCCCTCCTCCTGAGGAGAACCTGTAGAACCACTTCTGTCAAGTCTCAACCCTCACCAACACACACCCAGCTTCACAGGTTTAGATCCTCCTCCAGAAACATAAGATTTTTTCATAGGTGAAATTTTGGTTTTCTGAAGACTTCAGCACCAATGTTAAATCTCCCTACACTTCATAAAACACAACCGTGTGTTGGCGTGTAAGGTGGGTGTGTGTGTGCGTGTGTGTGTGTGTATATGCAAGCAAAAGGACAGACAACCCAAGCAGAGTGAGACAAAAGGGGGTGCAGCGTACAGTGAGGCAAAGGGAAACAGTCTCTAACCTCGAGATGTGCATTTCAACTGGACAAACTGCAGCTGTTCCAATAACTGAGCGCGCCTGTTCATTGTCAGAATGCCATAGATCTAACAAATAAAAACATGAAGTTGCACACATCAATTAGAAAGCATTATTTTTTTTTTCCTTAATACTTTCAAATAAATAAAACAAAAATCAAATTCAGAGGCCTCTTTACACACATGGAGAATAAAGTTACAGATATGTTGTGAAAATATACAAAAGCAGACAGATGCTTTTACAGGACAACCCTTCAGTTTGAGGGGCTCATTGTAAAGTACTGAAACGAAAGTGTGTGAGGTTCTCAAAAGAATACTGAAACACCCCACCCAGCACCAATCTCTTATCTTAATGACTGAAATGTCATTGACACCAACACTCCTACGCACACACATACTCACAAATCATACAACTCTTAATTCTTTATTTGAACGAAAAACCTGGAGAAATTACTCACGACGTGTTTGATTAAATTCAGATTTAAATTACGATGTAGCTTCTGAAATATGAAATTAACTATCTGCCATCAAACACACCGCAAAAAAGGGCGCAGAGAGAGAGCTGTCACTGCAGAAAGCATCAACTGAAAGAGAGAAAGAAAGATAAAGATAGACAGAGAGAGAGATAGACAGAGAGAGAGAGAGAGAAAGAAAGAAAGACGAGTCCAAGTTGTGTACCTGGTGAAAGAGCTTCGCGCTGAATGGTGCTGGGTGCCCGGGGTTTAGGGGTGTCGTGGCTGCGGCCGGGGCAGGGCTCCTGGAGCTGGGAGGACTCGGCGGACGTGGCACAGGAGGGATCCGATCGCCGGGGCTCCGAGCTCGGCTGGGCGCGCTCTTCCGAACCTGTGCCTGCAGGACCACATGTGTGGGTTAGAAGAAGGGAACTGAAAGAAAAGGTGGGTGATGACTCCCCTGTGCAAGTAGCGATCATCCAAATCCAAACACACACACACACACGCACCCCCACACACACAAAAAACAAACAAAAACCCCCAACAAGGAACAAGGTTTGATATTATTGCCACATTTTTTGTAAACTTGCAAAACTCTGTTTAGCAAATTCCAAGAGTAGAAAAGCATAATTAACGCTCTTAAAATGTAAACCAGGAAAATCTGCATATCAAAAACAACAAAAAAAAATCTACTCAGTTAATCCTCGAATACGAAATTATTTATGATAAATCAATTCCAAGAGATAAAGAGCAACAAATCACCTAAAAAGACCCGAAGAGACATAATAGACCATGAAAGGAGATGTAGGTAATAAAACAATAAATTACAACCTGAATCCATGCAAATCTCCTTGGATATCATGGCCGACAAATATTCACATCCCATTATCAAACACTGATTGATTTTAAGACTAAAATCTATGCTGCAAAGTAAATATTAGGAACCACAACTAAGGTCTATCGGCTCATTTCAGAAGTTGCACTTACGTGGGCGACAGGTTTCATTCTAACGCAAAAAAAAAAGAAGAAAAAGAAAAAAAAAAGCCCTCAAGAGTTATTAGAACATACCCAGAATGTGCGCACCAAAGAATTAATTCAACAAGAACAAGTTGTAAAAGAAATATCTACACACCTATAAAGGTGAATATTTTTAAAAACAACGCGTCCGGGCCATCAGTTCTCCTGCCTCTGATCGCGGCCGTACCAGTCCGCTCAAGGTTCATCCAGAGCGGCAGACTTAATAAACTGGAAGTGCTGGGAGAGTCGGACCTGAAACCTTTCAACCAGCGGGGCTCCTGTGTGCTGTGCGCCTCCAGCTCCCTGTCAACTGCAAGAGGACGCTCAGATGCTGCCGGATTTCAAGACCCAGAGCGCCCCCTTTCTGTCAAACATTGTCTTATATGTTTCTCATTCTCTCTCTCTCCTCCCTCTCTCCCTCTCTTTACAAGCAGAGAAAATCAGTGATACGGTTTAAGTTGTAAGACCACTTGCTGTCGTCCAGCGGGTTTATTTGCACAAGTCACAACAATCATGACCATCATTTGGGTATTAGTGTCAACAATATTAATAATCCCCGCGACAGCCGTTCATTTTTTATTAGCACTTTCTCCCAAACTAATCCCAATTTTTAGAGAAACCATTACAACTTTGGATCTATTTTTGTGCTTCTGTTGGTCAAGACGTTCTTTTTATAGTCTAGAAACCTAATACATCGTATCAAATTATACAGAAACAAACAAAAATAGTTGTATAACATTTATTTGATTAGAGCTAATTTGGAACAATTAAGTCATTATTCAATTAGGCGTATAGCCATCTGAGTGGGCTTTGGAAAAAAAAGAAGAGGAAAACATTCAAGTTTGACAAGAGCATAGCAGGAAAAAGATACTGCTGTTCTTTAATAACTTCTTGAGGTAAAAATGGAAACGTGCGTAATTGTGCTCTTATCTCAGCTTTTAAATGTTTATTAGCACATTTTCCACCTCGAAACTAAGACATGGGCTGTTTCTCAAACTAGTCTCCACTTGCTTGTGCTTCGTCCTCAAAAGAACACCCCGAAGGAGGGAATCTGGCCCCAATAACGCGCTCACCCACCAGTAACCAAGAGAACGACACAAGAGCGGCAAAACACGCGCCCCGGAGCGCCGGTATAGGCCCGGTAGCCCCTCACACCAATAACCCCGGACAGACAGGGGGCAAGAGAAGGCTTCCAGCAAACAGAGGGAATATAAAGGCGAAAGAGAGAGAGAAGAGAAATATATGAGTACTGTAAATCAGCCCTGAGAGGGGAGGCTGTCAGAAGTGGCTGCCTCTGTGCGTAAAGTGTGCTCAAGCTTGGTGAGTTTTCCCCAGAAAACTCACCAAAAGATAGAGATTACAACGTGCTGTCAACACATGTCTTCAAGAGAAAATACTTTAGGTGAAAGAAATGTGGAAATGCCAGTGGCTGTGTGTTTTTTTTTTAACTCTTAGACCATATGGAATAATGTGACTGACCACTACTTTAATTATTTGACCTAATTAGAAAATCTTAATGTTTTTCCATGTACATAGATAAAATGGGCGTTTTAAGTTAATGGAAAAACTAATACGGTCCTAGTATTTTCCATAAGAAACCAGCAAACAATCGACTCCAATAACATTATTGCCAGATTAATAAAAAACACCATTAGCGACACACTTCCTTCATAAAACCCTAGGAGTCTAATACAAAAATGGAAACCAAAGAGTATTAAGTCTACTCTCCCAGACCCTCCATGAATGTAGGCTGGACTATTCTCCACTCAGACCCATTTGTGCGTCTGACTCCCCTCTTCATTGTGCCAGTGAGTGAGAGGCATCTCATTTCCATGACAACCAGAAAGGATATGATACCTTCCCGGCGCAAATTAAAATCGAATTCAGCCTCACTTGGAAACAACGCACAAAGAAAGAGCTTGGCTGTCAGTGGAGCACGCTCATATAGCAACAAGTCATATACACACACAAAAAGTTGAGAAAAAGCAAAACAGGATGCTGGGGTTTAAGTTTAGCATGACATGTGGTTGAGTTAATGCGAACGCAAACAGGTACAGCTGATGGGGGTTTGTTATTTGTCAGCCTAATAGTCCATAGAAGTCAGAATACGAGCGACTCATTCATTCATTCGGAGTTTACTTACTGGTTTGCTGTAGCGGTTCCGTCTTTACATGTGGTTATAACCTCGCATGAAGTATCCCCGTTTCCATCCAGAATAATCACAAGTAATTGTTATCATAAAGAAGGGGAAAATAGGTTTAGAAAAATATTCAGAACAGGCGCGAAGTCATCGGAGGTGAACTTTCGCGATCGTCTCAATTTTCTGAAGCACGCAAAAGAAGTTCGTTCTAAAAAATAAAATAAAAAAAATACAAAAATAATAATAATAAAAAAAACAGAATCAATAAAAAATAAATAAATACAAGCTCAAACTCTTGCGTCCGCTCCTGGCAGCTGAGTGTTGTCAGAGCTGCTGGGTGCTTTTCGGAGTTGTAACGCGGCTTTGTTTATGTGCGCCGTCTGAGGGGAGAAAGTCAAATACTGCATTTATGAGCGCTCTGCCTCCACATTAGAGCTCCTGGTATGCGCTACGTCAATGTGACGCCATGGGAGAGGTGACGTCACTCCCTCTCGCGCTCTCCGTACTGTACGAGACACATAAGCCCCGAGCGCGTGTGCCAGAGAGAGAGAGAGAGAGGGTGGAGAGAAGTTCAGTCAGACAGAGAGAGAACTACACAGAGGCGCTGTTGGTTTGATGGTTAGAGGACAGGAAACTGAGGGGGATCCGCTGGGTGAGCTGGTGTCTCAGCATTGTGCTGCTTCCACCAAGCTCTTTTAAGTATATAAACATATCTAAAAATTTTTTTGCTCTTTTTTTGAAATATGAAAAAAAAAAGTGTTGAAAGGTCACCTTAAATCTTCCAAACAACCATGACTTTCAGCTAATTATACTGTTACACTTTAAGATGGTTGCTCATGTTTCCCATTTGCCACATAAGAGAGGTTAAGAGAGGTCAGCTCAGACTGGGACTATCTGTGGAAACCAGTGAGAGCCCTGGCTGTAGGAGCAACTTCACACAAAAAATAATTACTTTCATTTTAAATAAATGCATTTAAAATGATTAAATAAATTAACATAAAGTAAAATTTTCAAAAAGTTTCTAAAGTTCATTATTAAAAAAGTTTACAAACCAGAATGAAAGAAGAAAAATTACAAAAACCATAAAGACGAGGCTCAACGGAAACCAAAATATCTCAAATATCTCATGAAAGAGGGCCATGTGGTAACTCACTATGATAGCTTTTCAACTAAGATCGCTCTTTTTTCTTCTGAAAATCAAGACAGCTCACAGTGTGTGTGATAGCATATGACAGAGATAAATAATGTTTGAGGTGTTATGATACATAACATAACAAATGGTAGAGATGTCTTGAAACAACTGGACGATTACATAAATAATGTTTGCCTATATTGTGGCTACTCAGTGTTACACCACCAATACAGATGAGTCGAACTGAACTGAAATTTCACAGTAAGTAAACGTGGTTTTAGCTTAATCACTTACTAAAGTGTATTCTAATGACTAAATAATAGAATTACATGTTTAAAGTAAGGACGTTGGGCAGTTATCTAACACAAAGCAACAAACACAAAGGTTCACGCAGCAAAGGGGATTTTACTCAAGATAAAGTGCAGAACTTTCTTTTTTATCTGTCTTTTTTTTTTTGCAATCTGTTGAGTAAAGGAACATCAGTGGTGGAAGAAGCATTTAGATCACAGATGTGAAACAACAGGCCCCCATGGACACAAACGTACAGAGGGGCCCACCGCCCACAGAGGAACATGACAGACAAACTGAAAGAGACTCAACGCAACCACAAACCAGGCAGGTACCATTCTCTTTGTTTTGCGCTTATTATTGGGGCAGCTCACAGTTTTACAGCTTTAACGTTTCTGTGTCGTCATTTGTCGTCTTTCTACGAGTTTCCTTTTGTATTGTTGCAAATTTCTGTAACTCTCTGTAATTAAATGTGTGCAAGAGGCAGTATTTCGTCTGCAGCAATGGGTCAGTGTTATCTTTTATCTGATAAATATTACTGACTTGTTGGTATAAATGTTGCCATCCATAAAGTAACGTAATATAAAGTACACACCATATTTAGCTGTTTGGAAAAGAATTTTGAAAAGATTTTATGCATTTAAACATTGCTGACTGCCTTATCTCGGCATCTTGAATCTTTAAAAATTTAACATTTAGATTCAATTTGATCACAATTGTTTAACACCTCACTTCGCAATGTTTTTTTCATGACCCAAAATGATCGGAATACCTGATCTCACTCTATTTTTTGCTATAAAACTCCTCACAGTAGGATAATCTTCTGGAATCTGGCTACAGCGTGTACAACCTCACTGTGCCAAAGCACGTGCCAAATTAAAATTCTTAAAATTATGAAACAGCTTTAGGAGAAAACGAGATTATCTCGAGTTGATTTTAGAAATGCTGACGTTTAAATCGGATGATGGCTCAGTACTGACGTTACTCATGATTTAAATATAGCATTTACTAAGTTCCCAGAAGTTTAATACCTTTTTTAATACTCTTTGGACGCTGGTTACCTGGTCAGAGTGCCAAGACATCAAAAAGAGGACCAGACTATTTTTAACTTGGTGAAAATTACCTTAGTTGGGATTGCATTTCAAAAACATTGTAGAATGTATCAAAACTACATCACTTTTTTATTGATTTAAATAAATATATGACATTATTTTTTTATTTCATTCAGAAAAAAAAATATTTCAATTTTTAAATTGTTTTTTAAAATCTTATTTATGAATTATTATTTTTAAAAAACCAGTTGTTTTATTTTTGCTACACTTTTTGGAATACATTTATTTTTAAACAGATTCATGGCATTACTTTCATTTCAGTTTCTGAGCAGTTTTATAATATTCTAAAGGCATTTTTAAAGTTGATTTGTGACTTTGATTTCCTTTATATGTTTGAATACATAATTATCGTTATTTCATTTCCATTTTAATCTTTTTATGACACTTATTTTAATTGTTTTATTTGCTTAAATAAGTTTAAGATGCTACGGCTGGGCCACATGTTTAGAAGATGCCATAAATTCGATGACCGATATAAAGAGAGGCATTGTCAGGCAGCGTGCTCAACAACCACAAAATTAAAACGGTCCTCCGGTGTATCTCAACAGTAATTTTCAATCGCCAATCACGAGGCGCGTATTCTCGGGTCAACGTCCTTATTCTGACCAATGATGAGCCCCCAGGGGCGGGGCGGTTCTTGACGCACTGAGGTTCGTGATTGACGCAGGCCTAGTTGCTAATTTTAGCCGCTGCCTGTCCGACGGAGGCAGGGTGAGACTGCAGAGAGCCTATTCATTGTACCGGGGCGGGACCGACTATTTTAACGCCGCGATTGTGATCCTGCCAAGCCAAATATAGTCGTAGACAGGTATTTTTAGGCACAGAGTGTGTCCCCGTTTTCTCATCTGGCAAAGCGCGGCGTATATTGTAGTGTCTGAAATGAGCCGCGGCTCTGAAAGTGTAAAGCTGTTTTTCGGCTGGATAGTTTTACAGTCAGCTGATAGCAGCCATACCCCAGAGAGAGAGGGAGGGAGAGAGAGAGGGGGAGAGGGGGTGGGCGAGGAGCTGACAGGGGTAAATCCCAGTAACCACACAGGTTTCCCCTCACTACGGGGGGAAAGGGAGGAAAAGAGCGTAGATCCGAAGATAAATAGCCGGCAAGTCTTCACACAGACACAGTCAACAGGTTTGTAAATGTGACGGCTTGCAGCTTCGCATAGCACCGCTGCATCTCCACACTGCCAGGCAGTTAAAGTAGCCACTCTGCGCCGCTGCTGCAGGAGAAGCTGCTTGCTCTAACAGACTTTAACACACTTTGCCAAATTGTTCCCCCTCCCCCCCTCTTCTGACGTTCCCTAAAAAAGCATGTTCTAAGTCTTAGTCACAGCTCTGATATCTGACATATTAACGACTTCACCAAATAGTCGTTTCATTTCCATTTTAAACATGTTGCTTCACTTCAATAAAAAGACAAAGTATTCATTATCTCCATGAAAATGGATTCTTTTAATGGTCTCCACCGACTCTATCTGTAACAGATACAAAAACACTCATTGCCTGTTGGCTAACCCTTTAGTACTACCTTGTTATATTCTGCGTATGAATACAATATTCTTGCAAATGAATATCTATGCTTTTAGTGTTTCTCACTTCATCCTATCAACATTTTCTTCGTTCCTTTTTCAGAGATCAGTAGATAATGACGGGCAGTCCCACAGCATAATGCCACCATCACCACTTTTGAACCTCAGAGGTAAAAGTTACTGTGGGTTTTACTTAATGGTTTATTAGTAAAGGAACAGACGTGTATTTATGCAACAGTTTTCTTTTGGAAAAAAATGTAGAAAATGATGTATAGTTGTCCTTAGCTGGGTCTGTATTTTCTCAACAGCAATCCGATGTCTCCAACTCCCATTTGACTGTATAAAAAAAGCAATTGAATACTTGCTGCGGGAACAACTGGATAGCTGCTCATATGCCCCAGGTCAAAAACCACTACTGATGGCATGGTATGTTACACTTTAAACAACCCAACCAAAAATTAGCAGAAACAAATACTCCACACAAGCATCTAAGCACCCACACTGACCCAGATGCCTCCACCTGCTTAGTGCCGTGGCTGCCATGAAACGTGCAGGAAATCCTGCATTCCTCTTCTTTAGCCAAGTTTGTTTGTGATACGGTCACAGGGTGCAGGTATTAATACGCTGGTAAACAACAGCCATTCATCCCCATTGTGCCATAATTAGCCGCTGGGCGTGCAGATCACATGCAGCCAGACGTCAGGTATCCAGAGGGCTCATTCAGTTATGATTTATGTTTAACCCCCTTCGCTGCCTCCCACATTACTCTAAACTTGATTTCACCTCAGTTTGCAGAAATGTCTCCTCTGGTCACTGCTGGTTTGGATGTTAAACGGGGGGGATAGTGTTGCTCCTCTGGTGTTTATCTTGGTGCAGTCTTTATCACTAAAGTCTTCAGTAAATTATAAATTGACCTAATTTCATCAGCATGATTTATAGAGCAGAACGTATCCTATAGGCATAGATCACAAGTTCCTCTGCATGTCCCATATCCACCCTCTGTCCTCCAAACTGATGCTTGGGTCATCAAAGGGCGAACTCTGGTTTATGTACAAAAGAGTCCTTCATTTGTTGCATTCCTGCTTTTGAATGGTAGTTCCCTTTTTTCCTTATCTGTCATGATCTAAGAGTTTGCAAACAGATAATTCATCTCGCAGAGGCCTTTATTGGGCTTATCGTCCATTTTCTCGTCATCCCCTCCATGTTTCGGTTTGTTTTCACCTGGCTTCTTCCTGCCCCTCTGACCGGTCAGATGGCCCGTTTGTGACTTCACCACGGTGACGTGTAATCCAGATTAACCTGCTCTCTTATTCCGCCAGACATGGAAGTGATTACAGATTATGACTGGGTCGCTTTTATTAGAATCTGATGTGTTAGTAATCAGCTGCGTCCGCAGGCATCACGTGTCAGGTGACTCACTCGCATATCTCTCCCTTTTTACACAAACAGCCACTTTATTTCAGCCTGATCTGGAGGACGAGGCACTGATTTGCATTAATTCCCTGAAAAGTCAGCGCACTCTGAAACTTAAATAATGCAGGCTTATCCACAAGATTAACTGGAGCTAAGTCCAAAGTGATGAACTTACAATAGAATTGTTTACTCTGAAGAAGCTGGCCTTTGTTTTCTGATTATCTGAACAAAAAAAGAGGAAATATAAGCCTTAAAACTCATCTGCTGTCGTGGAAAAGCTTTCATGCTGTGCTGCAAATCAGGGTCTTTTTCATGGGGATTTATCTCAAAAATCTCACTTTTTCCTGGAATCACATCTCTGTTCCCTCATCACTACAATTTAGATCAGAGCAAGAAAATCTTGATTTCATGGTGGAAAAATATTGCTTTCATTTGCAGTTTTATACTCACTCAATGCACTTTGTGTCGCTGTATTCCCATTCTGCTTTCTGGATCATTTTCTCTTTGTATCTGTGTCAGATGGTCCTGCTATTAAGAGTAAAACACCGCCAGAGTGAAATCCTGCAGCTTCTGTGGAGAACTGTTTAATATATGCAGGCTTGTCATTGTTGTCTGATTAATGACAGAGGAAGTTGATCTTTTGTTTAAAGCCTGCCTCAGGTGGTGCATGTTAAACTTGTTTATCTGCAGTAATGCACCGCTACAGTGCCTTGCAAAAGTACCAACACAAAATAGAGCACAGTTTTGAAGAGGAGAGAAATAATATATGGAGTGTGTTTTACAAATGTGTTTTACAAATAAAGCACAGCATCTATAGATATGCATAGATGGAGATTGAGTTAGCCTATAAAACAAAAAAATATGCTAAGAGTTATCATTTCTCAGTCTGTCATCTCTGAATGAAAAGAGAATTGCACAACTACAAAGCTACCAAAGCATGGCCGCCCACCTAAACTGGCAGGCCGGGCAAACGGGGATTTATCAGAGAGGCAGAAATCGATTGTGTTTCTGGAGGAGCTGCAGAGTTCATAGTTCAGGCGAGAGATGCCAAAGAGACGAAGCTAATAAGAAGGATGAATCAGATGAAGCAGAAATTTCCCTTAGTGCTCCTACATGCTACTTGCCTTGTGTGGTGGAAACATCCTGATCACACCATTCTCACAGTAAAACATGGTGATGGTAGCGTCATGCTGTGGTGGCTCTTTGACAGGACAGGAAAGCTGCTTAGAGTTGATGGACGAAGAACCCGTTAGAACAGAGATTACAACTCCAGTTTTTGATAGCTTTCGTCCTACAACCTTTAAATGATCCCTGCTCAATCAAATTTTTAAAAAATGGCAAATTAGAAATTTGATTGAGTCGATCATTCAGCCGATCAATTTTTTAAAAATATTTTTTTCGGCACGAATGGAGTTTAGTTCACAGTAATCTAACAGGAAGTGGGGAAAAACATGCGACAAAGAAGCCGAGGATGAGAGTCAGACTCAGCCTGTTTGAGGTTTATATCCTCTGTGTAGGGGACGCTCGCTCTGACCACTTTGCTACGTGTCCGCCTGCCAATCATTTGATTTAGGTGTCTTGGAAAAGGTGTGCATATGAAAATTGCAGAATAGCAGATATTGAGGACTAGAGTTGGAGTAACTGTGGTTCAGACTGCGAAATAGTTGGGGTTGGCGTGACAGTTTGCCTTCCAGCATCATGGTGACCTGAAACGTGTAGCGAGATGTACTGCAGGATGAGAGATGAGAGTTCTGTCAAGACATGAAGATTGATATCCAGAGAAAATGCTCCCCATGCAGTCAGAATGAGCCTCAGCTATTCTGCAAAAATAGTCTCTAGATATGCAAAATTGTCAGAAGACTTGTAGTGCAAATTGCAGTAAATAGTGATTCTACAACCTTTCAAATAATTGGGCAAATATTTTGAAACCAGTGTGTCATTTTTCATCTACTTTTTGATTATGCATTACTTTATGTTGCTCTATCAGAAAATATGTTTGTGGTTGTAACGTGACAAAATGTAAAAAAGTTGAAGAGCTCCGAACACTTTTTGCAAGGCGCAGTCTCATATGCAGAGTTTCTGGTGGAAATGTTGCACCAAGACACTGTGAACTCTTGTCTTGTCCCCAAGCAGCAGCAAAACGTGATTGTGTCAGTTTGAATGAGGCCTCTATGTCTGCGGCCGAGGTACCGGCACTAAAGCACTCTGGTGACACTTGAGAAAGAGGAAGCACAGAAACAGTGGAAGGCTTTTATCTTTGTGTCACCAAATCTGCTCTAACTGTACGTCAGAGTGCAAGCGCGGATGGGGAGGAGGTGTGGGTGCGGGGGAGAGGCTTGCTGGCGCAATGGCAAGGCGCTTCAATGGTGGCATTCTTCCTTTTTTTGTGGGGACGTGCACACTCATACACACAGATACACAAAGCTTCGCCAGGGGATTCCCCCCAGGAGTAATACAACCCATCACTACCTTATCACACCAGTGCCCAAAGACAGGAGAGGCGAGTGTAGCGATGGAGGTCGCTAAAAGACTCTGGGTAGGAAGTGAAAATGCAACTCTGTGTGTTTATTTATTTTTTGGCTTTGAATTAATTTGAGTTTGTTTACGTGAATGTCAGCAGCTGGGACATTTTTTAGCATTTATGAGCATTTTGTCACTGTAAAATCTGAGCAAACAGATTTAGTGGGATGACGGTAAATACCGACTGACAGCAAAATTACCCCGGTGGTAGCATGAGAGGGAGTGAAGACTTGTTCCGACAGTGGCGGGATTTCAAAGGGCCCGTGACGAGGCTCGACCAGATTACCCCATCAAATCAGTTCTGATGTCTCTCCTCAAGTACACAGGCTTCCTTTAAACGCCATGTTGATGGATCACACACTTATTACACATGCACTGATGAGTAGTAGGTAGGTGTCATTCAGGATCTCGCGTGCCATGACACATGAGGGTGTATTTTGTATCAAAACTGCATCACCATTATATCTATAATGCTGACGCAGAATCTTGTGTTTGGATTTAAGACATAATTTTTGAACTAAAATAAGGTAAGGGATATAAAAAAGTACCATTTAGTCCTGGAGAGGTACTGTTCTGCTACCTTTAGATGCATCCTTGGAACTGTTGTTCAGCATAGCCCAACAGTAACATCATTTGTAATTTGATTACTTCCTTCAAGCCTGGGCAATCTTACCGGAATAGTAGATATGTGAGTAGTATCCAGTCTGAATGTGCATTGTCATGTGAGTCCAAGAGAAGTAGTCACACTGCAGATGATCATCTTAAACATGAGGCATCTCTCGGATCCAGTGTAAAGTCCTCCCTACTTTCTTGTGTCTTAGGCTTGACACCTTTTATTTTGTCAACAATTTCTTCACTATCTTAAATACAAACTTCACTGTTGAGCATAAAATAAGGAAGAAAAGCAGCTAAGATCCAAAGAAAGCCTTTAAAAACTAGATGTTCTTGTAATACAAGAATGTTTGGTTCATTGAAGGTGAAGTGAGTAAATAGAGCTGTATTGTCAATGCAACATCAATGTGTGCAATTTCACAATCAAAAATGATTGCTTTGACACAATTTTGAGCTTGCAAATGTATTATGCCATATCATGCTCTTCCTTTTGCGCACACCTTGTTTATGTCTTTATGACAGAAATGATGAAACTGTGCCAGAAAAAGAATCATGGGGGAAACACTGGTCATCATTTGATGTCACAGTGATAGCACATGAGCCCAGTTTTATATTGATCTAACACCGTTCAACCCCAGTACTCCTGAGTTCCAGGCATCAGCCCCTCACCTGTGAGCTCCCCTAGTCCTTGGTCTAGGAAGATATCCCAGTCTCTCTAATAAGATTCACTTTTACTCTGTGGTCTTCCTGCATCAAGATCCCTGGATTTCCCTCAATTGGGTCTTCATCCAAAGTCAATTTGACTTGGAAGATCCTACCCTGAAGCCAGACAGCATGTTTTTCAAAGTGAGAGGAGTACTCCAACTCATCCACCATTTTAAGGTGGTAATAGTGGTTGTCATATTTGTCCAGTCCATTGAAGTTGAATTCTGACCTTAACGGGGGGTAGTGACTTCTTGTGTGACCTCTTGGATGAGTCGTTGATGTGCTGTTGGAGCAGTTTTGTCAATTTCTGGCAATGTTCACCACTGTCTCATGCTTTTTCATGTGTGAATAATGGCTTTCTTTGTGGTTTGCTGGATTAATAAAGTCTTAGAAAGGACTTTGTAACTTTTTACTGACTGATCGATATCCGTGACCTTTTATAATCTGCTTGTTAATTTCTGTAGAGTGAGATATGGTGTGTTAGCTTTTGAGATTTTTCTGCCTTCCTCATGTTATCTTTTTGAATGATTTCACAGGTCTGGTAGTGATTATGACCAACTTATAAAAATATACTTAAACACAGTTAATTTATGATTTAACAAGGAGGGCAATTATTTTTCTCATACACACCCTTTAATCTGGATAGTTGTTTTTCTCCTGATAAATAATAATTTGAAAACATCTTTTTGTATTTAGACAGATTATCTTTGGTATGAAAATTTGCTTGGTGATCTGAAAGATATATGGCAAAAATGTAAAAAAACCCCAAGAAGTAATCTTTGACAACCAAATACTCAGTAATATTGGATTAAAAGCTCTGATATTTCAGGGATTTTGAAACAAAAACATAGGTTAATGATGCCTTATGGTATGAAACATTTGGCTTATTGAAACATTTGGCTTATTGATGCGCATAGTTTTATTATTAAATAATCAGCTTTTCTGTTCTAGTTCAGCCCGCGGCCCCTGATATAATCCATGTTTCAAACCAAAACACGACCGGTTACTTCCTGTTGATCTGGACTTGTTCAACCATCGGTCAGACAATCGCTGCGTTCCTGTGCCATGTACCAAAACAAAAAAAACAAACAACAAACTCTGTCAGTGCTGTTGTTATTAAGTGTACAACCTAACGGTGGCGATTTTTAGGGTGTGTGGGTGTAATTTGTAAGATAGAGTCTGGAAATATGTGAACATTGGGCGTATGAGTCAGCTGGCGTAGGCAGTTACTTAAAAAGACATTTTCTTGAAGATTTGCAGAAACAAGAACATACATTTGTATCTATATATGTATTCAGCTAGCACGGCTCTTGTGATGTGGTTTCGTCATTAGAGTTGAAACGCTACAGGACTCCCCCTCTGAGGGATTTTTTTAGATCTGCAAATCAGACAAAGTGGCTGGCAGAATCCCCGTCTGTCTCAGAAACAGTCCTTGTCCACCTGAAAGCAGACAGTAGTGAAGAAAGCGACTAAGGAGAAGATGCTTGCTTGAAGTCGGTAGATAATTCCTGTAGCTAGTGGTTGCTGGTGGCTTTTTGAACTGTGTGAAGCTTTGGTTGCATATTTGTGCTTGTGAGAATCATTTGCTCTTCAAATCATTCATCCATCCAAATGCTCTTGTAACACCTTTCTTAGTTTGACCTGTACTCTCTCTCTCCACACCCGCCCCATCAGCCCAGGTATCCATTTGCCTTCTCTTTCTTCTATCTCAGCATAAAACTATGTAGTGGCCGGTTGGTGCTTCGCTCTCATCACTCAGACCAATGTCAATCTAGGTCACACACTGACCACGTGGGTTTGTATGCGAGCAAACACACGGTCTCGCACACAGCAGAGATAAACAAGTGGTTGCATTCTGCATGAGTCACAGCAGTCGTGGGCAGAGGTGGAAAGTTTCCTTGTTTGGGCTAATCCCCCTGCTGACACTTTTGATACTTTTATTGAGTGTGTCATGTGTTTTTGGTCCCATGCCAGCTTTTATATATATATAAACACATGGTGGGCCATAAGTTTCCATACATAGAAAAAAATAAACATTCTATATTGGACAACCGTTTTTATTTTTGTGGGACTCTGTGTAATCGCTGCACATCTTGGACCACTTCGTGGTTGATCTGCAACATTTCCAGTTTTCTGAAACTTGCAAATAAACTTGCATCACACACAGTGTCGTGTGTGATGCTCGTTCCATGTTTTCTGTTAAAGTTTCATGCAACCATGCAACTGCTTCCCGATCCAGCCATCAGTATAATTTCAATTCTTTGCTCTTCTGGCAAACGCATCTTCTTGGGAATCTGAAATATAAAAGAAATATACATTTTACATTCTCCTATATTTGGAAATTCAGTTGCAAGCGCACTTGCAACTGATCTGAAGAGGATGCAACTTAAGATAAATGCTGTGTAGCTATTACTATGTCCATATTCTGAACCATGTGCAGCACTGTTCAGACAAAATACATGTGCAGTTCTGGTCAGAGTTTTACCAACAGTAATTAAGGAAATTTGCGTTACATTAATTTGAGCCTTTATGTAATTCATTAGAAACATTTTTCCTGTCTGCATTGATATTTGCATTTCAATACTTTGTGCACAAATCAGAATAAATTTTTTTGTTACTCTCTCATCCACATGAAGATTGTTATACACAGGGCTAGATATAAACTAACCCCCTTATAATATTTGGCTAAATGTCCCTCAGCTGGTTTCACCTCAGTCCCTTGCTTTTTGTAGCCTTGCACAAATTTCTAAGGTAAATTCTCCAGCTTTAACTTTAGATTGTGTCAGATTTTCATTTGTTTACCAGTTTATATGGGGTTGTGCAGTTTGACCAAATTCCTCCTTGTTCAATCCACTTTGTGCAATGCATGTGCACCATCGGCAGCCAAACCACCATACTTCATGATGCAGCATTCTTCAGATCTGAGGGGTTGAAATTTACACCTCGACTCCTCCAAACTGTTGTCATTGAAGTCAAAAAGCTAAATTCTTGACTGTGCATGGTCTGCAGTTCAATACTTAACATTTCCCAGTTGCTATTAACAGCAGGCACTGTGTTTGTGATGTCTGTGTCTGGACATCTTTCAGTGCTTACATATTCTTCATGTCTTGTTTGTCACTCCATCGCCTTTTGTTATTACTACTGGAAACCCAAAATGCTGCTCAGCAAAAAATTGAAGAGTAGACGGGACATCTTCTATTACATCTTCACCATTAGAAGCAGAAGCAGATCTTGATATACTCCAAGTAAATAACTTACCAACCCCAAATAGTCTTATGAAAAAATGTTCAGAGGCTTTAAAGAGATGTGATAAACTTTACTTTATTTGAGCTGAATATCTTGGTAACAGCAGTTGATAAGAAACGGCTCTAAAAGTCTTTCCTAACTTAAATAAATCTACAATTTTCCATTTGTAGAGCTACTGAATTTTGAATTTCTGATCTTCTGATCATTGGTCAATCCAGTCAGCACTGCTGAACCTTTTTTTTTTATGCTGGTAAAAAGAAAATAAAAGATTGAGATACTGTCAATAATTTAATATAATTTGGCTGCTTCAAATTTGAAAATATGCATGTTTATATTTGAGGAAGTAATTTTACTTTATCATCACAGTGCTCTTGTAATATAATTTCATCCCAGACCAACAATTGGTCAGATAAACCAATTAAACTCTAAAGACAGAATAGCATTCACATCCATCACGAGTGTATGCAACTGCCTGATTTAAATTATTAGTTAAAAGTAAACTGAACAAACTGAACTAAAACTCTTACATCTATTTGTGCTGCAGACGATGTCTATTAGCATTTATTTACTCATTCTGTACCCTCTTTTTATAATTAATGCTGGAGCAGACTCCAGAAATAAAAATAATCTTATTATTGAACTTCTCCTTAGTTGTGAGCCATTTGTACAAATACATAACAGAAAGAAATAGCACTGATAAGATGTGTAACTGTGCGCTATGTATCTAATAAGACATAGTCTTCTGTTTTATAATCCCTCAAGCAGCAACCGCTTAGCTTAATTTGTGGATCAAAAGGAAATTCAAATGTAGCTATTTTGGCTGCAACAGTAGTAGTTGAGAGTATGTTTACACATTTAAATTACTTTTTCTTCTGGATTTTGTTGATTAAGATGAGCATTTTATAATGTCATTTTGGATTAGGTGAAAGTTTGGCATTTTGCTGAAAGAATGAGAAAATGAACTAGATCATCATTGTAAAGGTTACTTGAAATTGAGAATGCTTACATATTTAGTTCTTGATCACATAAATGTATAATCTAGTTCACTTTACACACTAGGATATGTAAAATACTTTATGGACTGCTTAGCTTCAGCTGTTTAGATCAGATAGCTCATACTGTGGTTGTTTTTGTAAGAAACTGCATTTTAAGCAGTTTTTCTTTCCTTCTGTATGGCACATTTCTGATACAAACTACAGTTTTCAGTCCTGCTCACAGAAAACCACATGTTTGCTAATTTATAATGTAGCAGAAGCCAACAAGGAAGTCTGCAGAGTCTTCAAAAACATCAAGAGACAATGTTGGATAATTTTATCAGGCAAAACAGCTACTATACTCGGGTTAGTTTTGCTGATTTACATTTGTTTTACATCTGAGATTATAGAGTTAATGGCAGTTCTATACATGTGACACATAATTTGCATGCTGCATAATAAAGTGGCATTTAGTGCAAGCTGGTAAAGAATCTTTTTTGGGTTTTTCCAGCAAAGCTGAAGGCAGTTCGCCAACACAAATCACATTGTTAATGTTTTTTTTCTGCAAATTCTATTCAAAGTTTAGTCATAAATGCACTTTAAATACAACAGAAGTTTCCCATTGTGCTAGATGATTATATAAAAACAGTTTTCTCTTATCTCAACCTGCATTTCTGGTTTCTGAACTGTATGTATGCTTATCAAAACTGAAATATCACGCAAAACCTCATATTATATAAGCATAGTTTTGTCTGAAATTTGCCATTTTAGTGAAACTAACTCAGGGTTCGAAAGAAAAACAGCATGTATTTCTTAACATTTTAATTGTAGGTCTTCAATCTCGCCTCTTGAACTAAGCAGTTCTTTCGTCTGGCTCAGCAGTGACTTGGAGGTTAAACACAAAGAACTGGTATTGCTAGTATAGGTTTAGCAATGAAACCAGCAATGAAACCAGCTTGGTGAAAAAATAAAATCCCCTGTAAAAGGTTGCAAAATTAAAAATATGTTCACTAGATTAGCAAAGACATCTTCAAATGAGGATTTACTGGGAATCAAGTTAACCTGAGAAAGTTGAGTGTATAAGAATAACAAAAACGTTAGACAATGCATATTGAAATTGCAAAAAGTAATGTTTGAAAGTTTGACATATGCAATTTTTCTAAAGTTGTTTTATTTTGTGAATCATTCACTCTGTGATTTATAATACAGATAAAGTTTCAGATTTACTAATGGAACCACCACAATATTAATCAGAGTATAAAATACTCTTGAAACAGTATTTGATATGTAATATGTTTAATCTAAATCTAAGAATCATCACTTTTACTGAAGGCAGGATTCAAGGAGCTCCAACCCCAAATCAGCAGATATTATTCAAATTTATCGTATTTCTGGTTCCGTTACACATCCAATCATAATTAAGCTGGATGACATGTTGGACTGTAGGCAGCACCTTGTCTAAATGATGCACAATATGTCTATATTGCACTAGCATCAGGTATGAACAGTTTATCTTGCAGAGGAGGAACAGCAAATACGTTTTTGGAAAGAAAAGTCTGATCACGAGTCGGCTTTTGGCCGTCTACAATTACACACACACACACTGTAGTCTGTATGTGGATGCATTTTATTTTTACATGTAGATTCATTTTATTTGTAAGTTGACTCATTACAGGTCATTGGTCAAAATCACACTTCCCTCTGATATACTGAGTGTTCAGAAAAGGCACTTTCAAGCCTGTTTTACAGAACAGCTGACTGATTTTTTTTCCTTCTGTCAAACTTGATGCCAAAAGGTTAAACTGTTTCAAACTAACAAAAAAACGTTTTTAAAATAGTTTTAGAAACATCTGTATAGATCCCAATACTTACTGATGCAGTGCGGGTTAATGATCGGCTCACACTCCAAGGGCAATGATGGTAAAGTAAAAACTAAACATTTTAATGGATTTTAAAAGCAAGAACTACATGCACTTTTTTATATACTTATTCAAAATTATACTTACAATTGTAACAGTTAACAGAATTAATAAAGTTAATTTAAATGTATGAGTTTTCTTCACAAACCTTGTTAATAAGCATTTTTCATAAATGATCGCTTTACTTGAGATCAGGGCTTCCAAAAACACTTTTGAAGCTTGTTTGGGATCTTTATCCTGCCGGAAAACACAACCATGTCTTAATCTAGCTTTCAACACCTGTCCATTGAAGTTGTTTGTCTGCTTGCAACTAATGTAAACACATCATTAAATATTAGAATATTACAGCAGACCAATACAACACATTTAAAAGAAAATAAAAAGTAAGTTTAATACCTGCCTAAAAAATATTTTAAAATCTGCCAAGTGAGCCTCGTTCATCACTTATTCTAATTTATTAAATATGACTATAATTTTGTCTATATCTACATTAAAGACACATAAAATACATAACTTTATCATCTATTTCTTGTTTTAAAAATGTACTCAATGTTATGTTTCGCGATCATTTCATATTTGAGAAATAGAAGTTTAAAAAGTTTAAATGGATCCAAAATTAAGCCTTTTGTCGGCGATGAAGCTTGTGATGCATTTGATATTCTTCAAGCCATAAGAAGTGTTTTTACCTTATTTTGCGTAATATGTCTGCAGGAGGTGTAAAATGACAGTTTTAGTCTTTCGAATCTTGTGATCAAACAATTTTGTTATTGTTCGATTTATCAGTGTTTTTCTTTGCATTTCACTTTCTTTCCTTTCAGGTGTTTGTTTTGCAGAAACTAAGAGTCACCTCTCGTGAATAACATCTCGCTATGATTCAAACAGACACCGGGGTAGATTTTGTTTGACAGTCTTCACGCCCCATTAGTGGGGAATGGGTCAGCATCAAACATTGCCTGAAACTGTGCATGAAAAATGCTCTGCTAAAACCGAAACAATCTGCTGTGTATGTAGACTGTGAGGGAATCTGCAAGAGAGTTCACACTTGGGGAAAAAAGAAGTAACTCATTGGAAGAAAACACAATTTGGGGAACCAAAAGTTGCTTCTTTTTTTTGGACAGTCTCGCTGTTGCTTTCCATATTTCACTTCCAGGAAGACCTAATTACTGGAGAAATATCTTTCTTATGAATAACGAATTGTATATTTTTGGTCTAATTTCTAGTACACTTGAAATAAGACAAAACTAACTTACAAGTAACTTTTCAGCAAGATATTCACTTGTTTTAAGTAAATAACTCCTTAATATTGATGAAGAAGTAGTCGTTCCACTGGTATATATTTTAGGTTTTTCCTGTTGTTTAAGTGAAATTAGAACATTTCACCGTTTCATTAAACACCACATCTTTAGGTTTGCGTTTGAACCATAATAACTGGAACATATTTTATATGAATTGGTGATTTTGTTGATGACACTCAACAAAATCTATTGTTTACTTGTTTCTCAATTGGTGATTATATGTTTTGTCTTTTTATTTTTGTGTTTCATGATGAAGCACTTTGAACTGCCTTGTTGCTGAAATGTGCTATACAAATAAACTTGATTAATTGATTGATTGATCATTTGCCAATTAAACTAGGACTTTATCATCAATATTACAGAATTGCGGACTTAAAACAAGCTCTTCTATCGTGCTGAAAAGTTACTTGTAAGCTAGTTTTGTATTATTTCAAACGCATTAAGGTATTTTCATTAGAAACTAGATAAACAGTGGTAAGACTTTGTGTTTTTGCAGCTGTAGTGGAAAATCCAGTTCTTGTATTGCCCTCTAGTTAGCCTAAGGTATTTTTTTTTTTTTTTTTTTACAGAGCACTAACCGTTTATGATTCACTTCATTCATACTTCATCTCCTCACATCTGACACCTGGTGTTAAACAAAAACCAAGGTGCGGGAATATCTGCATCATGGCACGCTACAACTGCTGTGTAGGTGCCAGTTCAACCATTGTTATTCTCTCAGCAGGCACTCCCATTAATTTTTACATGAAAGATTTCCTCCAGTGAAAGAGAAACGTTGGGACACCTCTTGTGACGTTCACTGAGCTGCATAGCAGAGGAGCAAGTATGTGTGCTTGCTGTTCCTCGTAACTGGAATCGCTGACTTGGTGAGTGAGAAAAAAGCCTGAAAGTGTTGACACAACTCGATGCTGATGTAAGACGTCTAAAGGGTGCCACTGAGTCACGTATTATCTTCTTGAAGGTTGCAAATCAGAGTGCATTTAAAATTTTTTTTTTTGTCGGGCACGGTGGCTTGGACTGTTACAAAAAAGGTATCAAACCAAGCATGCTGTGTTTGTTGAGTGTGTTGTTTTCTGTCCTCCCACAGACTCTTGAAAATAACCACATTACAGAGCACCAGCTGCACTTCAGCTTTCTGAGCAAGTCTGAAGGGGAAGAAAAGAAGATAAATAAGGTAATTATCCCTGGAAACAGTTAAAGAAGAAGAAGCTCAATTGTACTTTTAGATTTAGGATTTAGAAAAAAGCAAAAGGAGCCAAATAACGCTAACACAGTTAGCTCTGTTCTTTCTGAGGTACAAACGCTACTATAGACCTGTGTCGATATTTTGTTGTATTACATGTGATTTTCTGCAGTAATTTTTTGAGAAACTTAGATTTTTCATGCTACAGTTGAATTCGTGTCCAACTTGTTACATTTAGGTGTTTGATAACTCAGCAGATTAAAGTGCAGTTTATAATTTGTTTATCAAGGCTTAGCATTTTAACATCTTTAGGATTTTATGTTTTCCACATATTAATTAACAATACAACTGTGATTTCTGTTTATCAGACAAAGGTTTGAACTTATATTCTTTTGTTTTATTGTTGCTATCTGTAAGAAACTTATTTATGAGTTACTATATTTGACTTACATTTTTGTTTGTATTTTGTTTTACAAATTAATTTAGAGGGATTTGTCTATATTTTCCTAAATTTACTCAACAAGTCAGCAGTTTCCAATACACACGTGAGGAAGTGAGGGTATAAAATCCAACTACCTTTTGGTTTTACACTGAACAAGAAATGCCTGCCTCTGTACTTGTGCCAGTCTTTCATTTCTTTTTTCCGTCTCACTTTCTCCTTGTACGTATTCTTGCAGCCATTCATCATCAGCACCACAGACGAAGTTCACTGTAATTGCCGACTCTGTCTTCAGACTATGGTAAACAGGCTGCACTCTACTGCAACCAATACCAAATTGATTTTTGATCAAATGTAAAGATCAAAACGAATGGAATAGTAAACATTTAGTTGACTGTCATACCAGAAAGGCAACATTTGCATTTTAACAATTGTTTATTATTATTTGCACTTTTTCCATCCACTCAACTTTCTATGAATGTGCTTAGATACAGAACAACCAGCCTTTTTAGCAGCTACCTTTTCTGGCTTGCTGCCCACTATTTTCTGAAAATCTGTCAAGTTAGTAGTCACATTATGCCAGAAATATGTCAATTAGATAACAATTTTAGATCAAAAATTCCTATTATTTGATTGCCGTCATGTAATATAAAAATTTTCCAAGACACTGAATTTTGGGTTTTCATTATCTCTAAGCCGTAATCTTAAAAATTAGAATACATTTCATTTTATTTGTTATAAATCTATGTGCTTCAATTTCTGAAACGAGTGACAAAAGAAAACAACTTTTTCACAATACTCAGATGTTTTTATATGTACCTGTATCTAATAATTTGCACAAATTATTAGGCAAGTCTTATTCTTGAGGATTGTTTTTATTAATCACCAACGAGATGCAACGTTTTTGTGACTGTGTCCACGTAAAGGGCTTTGTGAAATCTGTTGACTCTTAAGATAAAAATATTTCATGCCTGATTTAGACATATATAGGTTCATGTTTTTAACTTTAACCTTTCTTGAAAAACACTTGCATGTATTTCCTTGATATTTTAGACACAAGCTGATCCACCACACCGTTATTTCTGGCTGAACTCCTTCGACAGCAGCAGCAGTGTTTCAGTGAGCTGCACCTTGCTGCTCCCCATTGGTTCCATGTGTACTTGTGAAGTTTCAGCGTTCATGATTATACGCTATTGATCCCGTGGTGATAGTGGGAGTGAAAATTAGAGCAGCTTTAGCTCTGTCACTGGGCCGATGAAGACAGCACTCCTCCCCTCCCTTCTCAGCTGAATAATCTTCTTACTCACCGGATGTGATTCACCTATCTCACTGTGTTGGAAGAGCGCCGTGTTGTCTAAATGTTTGCTTGATAACGTTGTGTAGTGTTTGGAAAGTTCTGTGCCTGCTAGATAAATAACTTCATCTGAGTTTCAGTCTTCTGTGCTGTCCTGACTGAATGTGAGCAGAAATACTTTGGCCCGGGAAGTTTATGACATTTGAGGTCAAACAACTAAAACTAGACTTCTAACTAATTTGTTGTAGTTCATTTTATACATCTCAGGATCTGTCTACTAAGTTTTTATGTTGGAGTGATTAGTTTAAATAAATGAATATATAATTTTGGCTCTAAAGAATTGCTTTCTTTGGAGTTGATTCATATGAAAGTGCTGCAATATTATCACAGGACACAACATTAGTGAAATAATTCAGCAATCTTTAAATATGACTTCAATTTTACAGACGAGAAAAAAGTAGTAAAACTTTAGAAATATTCACACACTGATGCCTAAAGCAAAAGTGATTTTATTGTGTTTAAACATTGACTGAAGATGCGGCTCGAGGGAGTATTTTCAGAATTTCAGAAGTAACAATCACTGCAGTTCGGAGTAATTTTTCATGCTTTTAAGACACATTAGATGAATTGCACTGACACAACATGATAGTTTCATCAGAAATGGTAATGTTTGAACATTGGGAAAAAGTGATAAGGCCTCAACTCCGACATTGCTGAACAATGATATTCAAACCAAACAAGAAGTGAAGCTTTAATAGTAACCACTACTAAGGCAACAATAAGTTTGCCAGTTTGTCGTTTTTTCTGTGTACTTCATGTGCTCCACTGATGCAGGGAGGCTTTCTGAGCAGGCTTTGTTTAGCGAGAGACGATGGGCTTACACTAACCCACTTAGCTGATGTTTGGAGCCCCCCCTCCCACATCACAGTTTCTGTTCCACTCTTTACTCTTCATTCTTCTCATGCTGCCTTGATGTCACTGGTAAATTATCCTCTCCCTCTGCTGCCCTCTCTTCAAACTCCCCCGCTCATATCTTCCCTTGCTCTCTCTTTCCCTCTTCACGCTCCTTCGCTCCATGAGAGGGGAACTTCCATTCTAGCTTTTACCCAGGAACAGGCTTCCACTGTGGAAAAACAGCCACATTATATGACCGGGATGGGATGTCTCTTCTAAAATAGTCCAAGTAAAAGGATATTTTCTTTTTTAGAGGGGCATTATGTAATATGTATTTTTTTTTTTAGCTATACATCATGTTGTAATGTTATTCCCTCATCAAAAACATACCTGGAGTGTTGCGTTGACTCTTTGGATTTGTAAAACGCTTGAGGGAACCAAGCTCTGCCTTCGAGGACAAAGCTCCACCTCGGAGCTGCATTTTCCAAGCCGAGCTTCTGCCTCACAGATCCCCTCTCCCCTGTGACTCCCCCCCTCAGCTCCTGCAGACTAGCGGCAGCAACAATTAGCAAACAGCTGGTGGAACTGCGCATCTTCTGAGCTCATTATACGAGCTACTTCTCAGTCCAGTGCTCTGATGAATGCTTGTAAACGCTTGACAGAGGAATGTTGTTCGCAGTGTTGGAAGAGCAGGGACTTCTTAAAGAGACAGAGGCCCAATTACAAAGTCAAATTTCTTTTCAGTCATGTTTGACAGCATTTTTATAACAACTAAACTGAAGGTAACACAATTACTTGATTGTGCTATAAAATGATACTATGTGGCTGGAAAACATAATGTCATCTTTTTAAGTAAAGTTTCTAGTGATGTATACTGCATTTTTCAGCTTGCATGGGATTTTTTTGACAACTGAAAACTACCAATAGTGGTATTAATTTACTTAAAACCTTTCCACAGTGCAGCATGTCTATTTTTAAATGTAATTTCCAAATAAATTCAAAATGATCATTTCCTACACTCATAGACACCCACATTCGACGGTCCATATTAATGCCTCCAACACGGAAAGCAAATGTGCATATTGGTCCGAATCTTCCTCTCATCTGCTCCTGAAAGACGGCAGCTATAAGTGGCCACCTATCAGCCTTAATGGACAGACAACACACGTGGGCTGGAGCTCAGTCACACGCTTGAATACACTCACACACTCTCAGGAAACACAGCGCGAGTCATCATATTCAAAGCAGATAGAAATAGACACAGACTACATGAAGTAACCACAGTGGCGTAAGCAATACCATTACCTCAACAAAGATCTTGACCAGTAACCTATTATTGTGTGTGTGGCTGTGGGAGCCTCCATGAAGGGCCAAGGATGTTATTTTTTTCCAGGAAACGGACTCAGGCTTTTCATGAGGAATGCCTGGAACTTACACAATCCTTGCAGAGTCCTTCCTCTCCTCCTTTTTTGCGTGTATCTGGAAGTCTTAAGGAGTTTTATGTGTCTCCGTGAAAACTTGGGAGCGCTCCTGGCCGCAGCTGTGGAAATGCTTCGCCAGCCCACTCCACACAGTGGGGATACTGGTGGAGACCCTGCCTAAATGAGTGTTTGGGTGGAGGGCCGAAACGGTTTAACTGAGAAAAAATTAGCAAAAAAAAAACTAAACAAAAAGAGAGTTCAATGTATGCTCTCCTAGTCAAAATATTCATATTTGGTGCTGATGGATCACAATTAGTAGGCAGAGCTATAAAATGCAGAAAGAAGAAACAGGAGCAAGTGGGAAATAAAGTAGGCACATTTTTGAAAACTGCATCTAAAATCATGCAAGCTATTAAACAGCCGAGCAAAAGTTTAAGGCCGTAGCCTTATGGTTCTGAATCTGTGCAGAAATTTGTCTTTCCTGTCATTTTTCATGCTTTCTACCTTTGAACCTGGCAAGATTGTTGAGCTGCACAAGCAAGGCCTCTCGCGAGGTGCTTTCACAGAAACAGTTGGACTAGTTTCCAAAAATATCTTGAGAGTGACCAAAAAGGAAAGAAAAAAAATCCTGTACTTGATTCCAGCCAATTAGATCCGTGAAGATGCAAGTAGATCCTTGATCCAAATGCCATCAGCCATATCAAGGAAAAACCAAAACACTGAAGATTGTACAAAATTTAAATTGATGTGCGGTTGTCAATAATTTTCTCACAACCTGGATACCGACCAGCATCATAATAAACCAGTATTTGTAATTTTCTTCCCAGTTTTAAAATTTTGATGAGCACAGTAAAATCAGTGAGAGTGATTCAAGTTTTAAACTCTCGTTACTCGAATTGCTATAACAGAATTGCAGACTTGACTCTTGCTCTGAAGTCACACCACTTTATAGAGGCTACATTCACAAAACAAATGCAACGCAAATCAGAATTTAATTTTTTTTTCCCCCTAAGTGACCCATATCATAACAGTCTGAACAGCCCAATTCAGATCTTTTCACTCCCCAAAAATCCGATTTGTGCCACTTCCATTTGCGGTACTGAATTGGACACACATCCAATTGTTTTCAAAGCCTCTGCAGTCTGAATGTTCATGTCGTATCTTATCTGATTTTTGTCAATGACGCAAGACATGAATTGTAATTTTGCATCAGAAGAAGCCAGGCAGAAAGTCCAGACATAAACAATGACTGAAAATTATAAAATCATGAAAGAAGTTTGTGTCAGTCAAGCTCATCACAATCCAAGCTGCAATCGATGCTCCATATAGGCAGTTGCTGTTGTGTTTTTTTTATTTTTTTTATTTACTTCCTTCATGTTGTTACAGTCTTGTGAGTGTCAACTCGCATTGATGAATGTATTCAAAGTAGATCCACAGATGGCTGCAACCATTTCTGTAAATGTTGCATCAAGACCTTTTACATTGTTAAGCTATTTGTACTGTAATTTCTGGACTATTGAGAGCACCTAAACATAAGCTGCATCCACTAACTTCAAAAAGAAATAAAATATGGTGTCCAGATATTTACAAGTAAAGATTTTTTATTTTTAATGAAATATGTGCTGGTAACATACATAAACATGTAACATAAATGCTTTCCTGAAAAGTGCCTATCAGGAAAAGTCATTGTTTGCTATCTTTACTTTCCTCCTGCACATTAAAACCACTGTACTCATGTTCTTCAGTGTTGGAATCGAACAGCCTTACACACTTCCTCAGGGTCTCTTTAGGTGTTGCTTTCATCTTGAAGCAAATTCGCTCTTGAGCTTGAGCCGTACTCTTCACCAGGCAGCAGTCCAGCCTTTTGAAACCCACCATATAATGGCTGCATCACAGTGTTCAAGGCGTGTGAAAAAAGCAGCTTCTTATAGTCTGGAAATTACGGTAACTAATATTAAAACATTGCAAACCATTAAATAAATAAACTTGTCAGACTGGTTTGAAAAACTTGACTATCCTCAATGTGTTCTTCTAGAACCAGTGTGACAGGAACAGCGCGAGAAAGAACAAAACTGTGGGAATATTTGTCCTGAGTGACGAATTATGACACCAGCCATTGATCTGAACAATGTGCAGCTTAGGAAATTGATAAATCACAAATCCTGGTCTGTGTTCTCAAGCCTGTTTGCCAAGCGCTCTCAAAAGATCTTTTCAGTAGAAATGTTCTGCGAATACAAACCAATCTTTTAAGTTCCCAGTCTCTGCCTCTCAGGAAGCAACCAGTTGATAACTTCAGCCAAAATCAGCCAATCATCTGGTCTTGAATTACATCATCCAAAGTTGGTGTGAGTGTTGGAAGCTCAGAGGTCTTGTTATTAATCATGTTATAATGCTTCCAGGATTTTTTGCAGGAACACGGTCAATAAAACCTGGATTGATTTAGTCATTAAGTTTTGTGAAGTGGAGCTGAGAAATTTAACAAAAGCCACATTTTACTTTATGAGAGAGCATGTAGAAAAATCTGAGTGTGATTTACTTTCAAGCTATTGCCATATTATATTTTTTAAAGAGTTTATGGTTGTTGTGTAATAGTTAGATTGTTCCCACAAAACATGAAACATTATGAGAAGACAGACAATAGGACAGACAACTCAGTGTTTCAGTATTTTGTCTTTAGATCAGCACAGAATATGCATTGAATCTTGTGACAAATCATGTGCCACAAACCCATTAAAATTCAAATTTTTTCTGTGAAGTTAAAATTTCTCCTTTTGCTTTTTGAAGCGTGAAACCTTTGAAGTTTACAGCTTACTTTCAGAAGAAGCAGCTCGTACATTTGGATATGTCAACATGCAGATCTAATTTTATTTCTCGCGTGCCGTCAGGGACTGTCCTTACTTTGCATCATGGGAAGCCCCGCTTGGAGCAGTGTCCTGGTGAGGATTTGCATGCTGAGTGCTGACTGCAGGCTGTGGTAACTGTTCTCTGTAACAGTCCGCCTGATTTAACTCTGATCTGCCGCTCTTCTTGACACTAATGCTCTAATAGGTGATTAGCTGTCAGAAGCCCTTGTGTTCTGCTTTTGATTCCCATATTACATTAAAAAGGCATGCACCCTGTGAGGCCGCATGCGTTTGCGCGCACCAATGTGTGTTTTACTTGTAGTAGAAACTGTTTGGGACTTTGTGCCGTGGAATGTCTGGGCAAGAATCCCTGTTTTCCCCAGCGGAGCAGGCCATTCACATGCAGCTATCAGTACGCAGACTGAACATTCAGTGCTGCGGGCCTGGAAATATGTGTCCACTTTCATGGACTAAAAGTGGCTACGCAATCCATGAGATCTTAGCTCATCAGTTTAACATCTGATCAACAGGAATTGCCCAAATCAGATCAGGTGGGCCTCTTCCCTATATGCTCAATAAGATTTCTGGGTTCTTTGCTCTCATTTTCTCTTTTAGGTCTCTTGTTTCCTCCCTCTTCCTTCTCACTGTAACTCCAGTTTGACCCCGTGACTCATCTCTCCCACACTGACCACACCAATGCTGTCTATCTTACACAGACGCAGCACTGACCTAGACCCTCATAGGCACACTCCCACACTTTCACGCACACACACACGCACACACTCACGCCATTGCGTCACTCTGCTGTGGTGTGGCAAGTTACTACAACGCAGCTGTTTCTCCTTAACTGCGCTGGAAGCCTGGATGTCAGAGCTTTGTTGTGTGTGATTGACTGACGTCTGGCAGCATTTCACATATGTGGGTGATATTGTGCAGGACCTCGTTACTCTTTGTGTTGAGGACAGTCATAATCAGAGTCGTCAGATGTGACCTCTTACCCTTCTGTGACACACTGACAGGAAGGTTAAAAATTAAAAAAGAAAAACAAGCACAACATTGCATTTAAATATGGCCAGTGTACACCACACATTGCGTACACTGGCATTGATTTTGCAAATCTTTAGTGTTTTACTGGAAAGAGGCAGCATGATTTCCTCAAAAAGATTTTCACTATTTGTCGCCATCATGTTATGGTGACAGAGAAGCTTTATGATAGCCTACCCTGACTCAGTGGATCTGTGCTCATTGATGCTTTCTTAGAACAAGAAGGTGCTGGATCCAAACCCTGGAGGCAACAGACTGTTAAATGTGGAGTTTCTTTGCTCTTCTCCCCACAAGCATAGGATTTCTGTACTTACAGTACGAAAACAGGTTAGGTTAAAATAGCATGTGAATAGTCTTTGATGGACTGGTGACCTGTTCCAGGCGAACCCCGCCTACTGCTCACTGACTGCAGGACAAATGCGCCAACGCAAGCTCCTTCCATTAACTGTGCACTGGACAAAATGGTTGCAGAAAACTATTGAGAAGATGTAGGTTAGTTTGATCCCTGTTACCTAAAAAGAATAAAACAAACACAAATATATTCATTAAAACAAGACGACGTCTTAAAAGAGTCACTATTGAAATGAGACTCACAAGGTTGTGAACCACAATAAGTGAATAAATGGCATTCACTGTTTCTGTATGTGACTGTGGCTGTGTGGGTAGAGTAGTCATCTTGCGATCAGAAGGTTGTCAGTTTGATTCCAGCTTCCTCCTGCCACATGTTGACGTGCCCTTGGGCAAGGCACTTAACCCCAAATTGCCTACCGATCTGCGTATCAGTTTGTGAGTGTGAATGGGTGAATGTGATTCCAGTGTGCAGCGCTATATAAGTTCAGTCCATTTACCATTTTAACTTAAGAACCTTGTTCTGTTTCAATGCTCACATGGACAATGACAGTGAGAGGTTGGGAGGAAGAGCCACCCTGATCTAAACCGGAGTGGTGTTCTGTTATTGGATTTGTTTGCGTATCATGGATTGTCCATTACGAACATCTTGTTCAAGCAGGGTATCCATATGTGCTCTTGGCACCAGGACACCCTGGCCACAGTTCTATGATAGACTTTGTTTTCCTCTCATCTGATCTGTGGCCACATGTCTTGGGCTCTTGGGTGAAGAGAGGAGCAGAGCTGTCCACCATGACCACTCTGCTGGTAAGTTGACTCCAATGTATCACTGGAGGGGCAAGGGGAAGCACATCCTTGGCAGTGGCGGAGGCCCGGGTAGGTGAGTGGGTCTCATGCCGCCCCCTGATTAGATGCCGCCCTGCAGTTGGAGCTGCAGGTTGCAGCTGCTGTCCTAAACCATGCCTTGATGCATTAGCTGCAGGGTTGTTGTCCTGCTCAAAGATGATCCTGTGACACAGCCTCTTTTGCAGCTGATAGCTGGTTTTCTACCAGAATTATTCTGTATTTCGCTCCATCAATCTATCCAGAAACTCTGACCAGCATCTCTGTCCCTGTTGGTGAAAACAATTGTGATCATGTTTGACTCTACAGAATTATTCTTTGCCCTCTGCCTAGCTTGTTTGTTCCATCTTCTAAATGTCATGTCAAACTCTAAATGGGACTTTTTATGGATTTCTTTTTGCCACCCTAAACCTAAAACAACGTGTTTATTAAACTCTTTTAAGAACCTAAATTATTTTTTTATGATGCTGAATGGAAGTAGTCAACATCCTAAATTAATATTACAAAAAATGTTTTAAAAGTTGGCAGTAAAAACCTTTTTCTTAAAAAAAAATGTCAGGCAGAAATAGATTTATGTAAGAAATAAATGAAAAAAATAATACTTGACCGATTTGTCTAGGACATTTTTCTTTTCCCTGGATTAAAATTTTCCCTAGTTTGTGTGTGTGCGCGTGTACGCGTGTCCAGTCATGGTCACCATGGAGAAGTCCTACTAAGAATCGTCATGACAACTCCAGCCATCGACAACTGTGTTTTAAGCCAAAACACGTAACCGTCTCCTACGCATCAGCACCGTTCACACATACGCTGATCCACACACACAACAGACGCCCACACGCACGACGACGTATATGACAGATTTTAGACCCGAGTGTCAAAATAGAGTTACTTGTTTATGAGATAAAATTAGGAGAGTGTTTATCTCGCACAGATGGATGGTAGAGATGACAAGTCTCTACCATCTTTTAAATACTTTTAAATCTGTCAAAGTTTTGTCTCATTGGAAAAGAGGAATAAAGATTTGTTTTCATCTCAAAAAATGCTGAAAAATGAATTTCTTGTGAGCAGGTATTTAAAAAATATTGAGTTTCAACATCAAAACATGCCTTATTGAAATAAAAGTGCCAGCAGCAAGAGTCTGCGGCTGATAAAGCCTCAGGGATTCTCGCCACCAGCTCACAGCTCACCCTGATCACCTCTAACAACAAACACACGCACCCACCCACACACACTGCACAAGCACAACCTAATGGTCAAGAAAGAAGGAACCTCCTTCGCTCCTGTTTCTGACCCATTTTCATGTGCAGGCTGCTGTCGAACAGCCCTGCCGCGCAGCCCTCCTTGTTTCCACTGAGGTGGAAAATGCTGGTGAAGTGGAGAAGAGAGGGGTGTGGGAAGGCAGAGGCCGCGGCAGATGAGCTTCAGGGCGGAGGAAAGTATCAGGATGAGTGAGTGCGTCCATTAACTCCCCCAGAGGTGCGCCACAGGGGGGCTGAGGGATTTGCCCCTGCACTTGTGCTAAGTGTGTTTGCTTACGAGTGTGTTTGGTCATGTGTTAGTGGAAAGGTGGAGTTCTGGTTAAGAAACATCCGATCTCACTTTCCATCTCGTCTCCAGTGTCCAAAACATCAGAAAACCCTTCCAGTGAACCTCTTCCTTCTCTCTTCGGAAGCTACTTGGAGAGATACCAACTCTCTTCAGATTGTTTATTGAAAGTGTTTTAAGGTTTTTTAGCTCTGGTTGTAATTTTATGGAAAAGTTGATCATTTTTGAAGTGAGGTTCAGTTAAAAGTTTATTTATCACTTTAGTTTTCATTTTTCAATTGATATTTCTGTTTTTAAGCACATTTAAAACACTGCAAATCCTGATTACTCTGTTTTTCTGTTTGTGGTTTATGTGTCCTCCTCTACTCTTGTTGCCTCTGCAGCTGCTGCTCATGCCTTAAGTAGACCCTCCTGTTCTTTACTCTACTGATCACAATCCTCCATGTATTCATAGCCCTCCTTTCTGTGGGTTTGGAGATCCTGCATCTGTCTCTGCAGCTATTTCCTGTTGCTACAAGTCAAGATTTTGTTCATTAAAGGCAGGTTACAATCCTTACTTGTAAAAATCTATCAGTCTCCTCCATAGATTTATTTGACTTTTTTGTCAATCTTAACTGTTTCCTATTATTAAATGAATTTTAATATCAGAAAAAGCTAACCAAAGTATGTTTAAATAGAAGGGAGAAAACATGAAACAGTGATGCGTGTTTCACAGAGCAGTGGGCCTAACAAAATTACTTCAGGAAAGAAAATTTTCTTTAGTAAATTTACTTTACGACTCATAATAGTACAACTAGAAACAGACTTGGGAAAATGGCATTTATGGGAGTTGCATGGTGAAAACCACTCCTGAAAAATAAAATAAATGCAAATTTTCTGCTGCCAGTTCTCCAAAAATGTCTTCATGATGCCCACAACATTTGGGAGAAAATTATGGGGACAAAGTTGGGAGTTTTTGGAAGGTGTCCCATTGGATCTGGTGTAAAACTGACCCTACATTAAAAACAAACAAACAAAAAACGTCTTGGGCTAAACATGGTGGTAATGAACCATTACTATCTGGTCATCAATCCATAACTTTAGCCACAAATGTACACAGCAGGACAACGAAGGAAAGCACACCAGCAAAACTGGTTCTGAATGGCTCAAAAAAACAAAAACATAATGGAGGTCGTGAAGTGGCCTAATCAAAGTCCAGAGTTGAATCTGATTGAGATGCTGTTGCATAATTCTAAAAAATAAACCCTGCATTGTGGCTCAATTAAAACAATTCAGCAAAGATTTGGCAAAACAAACAAACAAAATTAATCCACTACAGAAATATAAACGGATCAATTTTCCAGCTTTTGTGACTGCTTCTAATTTTGTGGCACTGTTAAATATAGAAAGTCATTTTCCAGAGTGAGATAGCTGCTTCATTTAGTCAGAGTTTAATCATCATGGAGATATGCAGCTCTGAAATGGAGCTGTTTGGAAAACTCCTCATTTGTTGATACGTTCAAGTGCTTTTGGGGAACTCCGGTCACTTGAGAAAAACCAAACTGCGGCCTTAAACTCTGGATGTGTGTGACGTACTTACTATTTTTAAAACGTGTTTCCTAATTCAGCTGGTTTTGATTTTTTTGGTATTACTCATAGTGTGTAGGATTGGAGAGGGTGTGGAGTGTCTTCTGGCAGTGACCGAAGGAGAGACCCATTCCAAGTACTTATTAGACCAACCCTATCCAGGATTACGAAGGCATGTGGAAAATAAATGAATGGGTGCATATAGTTATACTTTGTAACACAGAATCCCTTTTTGCAAACAAATCAAATTTCACTTAAAAAAACCCTACATTTAAAATCAGTGACCTTGTAGGGACCACAATGCTTCGCAAAAGTTTTCACATACCTGTTTTTTGACATTACAGCCACAAGCTTCAATGCATTATAGATGATATATCAGCACAAATGTGAAGTCTTCATGAAACGCTGCGTTTAGTGTACATTGATTTTCAGTCCCCCTTAACTCAGATGCTCCTAAATCAAATCCACAACAAAGGATAACAAAGTTGTTCTGGTCAGATTCGGCATAATTTGACATACTATGCAGTATTTCCAGTGTTTTGCTATATTTAGCGCTGAATATCATCCGGAACACACCATTCCTGTGGTCAAACATGGAGGTGGCAGGATAATGCTTTGGGAATGCTTTTCTATAGCAGGACTATGGAAGCTAGTCAGAGTTGATAGGAAGATGAATGCAGCTAAATAGATGACAATGCTGGAAGAAATCCTGATGAAAACTGAACAAAAACATCAGACTGTGGAAGACGTTTACTTCCAGCACGAAAACAACTCTGAACATCCACTGAAAGTACTCAAGTGTAGAATGGCCCAGTCAAAGCCTAGACCTAAATTCAATTGAGAATCCATAAAAGTGATTTTCACAAATGCTCAATTACTCAATTTGACTGTGTGCGACTTAGCAGAGCCAAGAAAATGCTTAAAAACTTTAATTCTCTTGATGTGCAAAGCTGTGATAGATTTAGCCCCAGAGGCTTTCAGCTGTAATTGCAGCAAAAAGATGCTTCTGCAAACTTATTGGCTTGAACACAAATGCTCATAACCCTTTCCTCCCACAAGCAATTACTGCTTTGTGTTGGTCTACTACATGAAATCCACATAAAACACAATGCAGTGTGTGGTTATAATGTGACAAAACATAAAAAAGGAAGAGCTGTGACTAAGGCACAGCAGGACTTCCAGCTAATAGACCAATGGTGAGAAATGAGCAAACGAATTTGAAATTTCTTGTGGCTTCTTTTAAATACACATTCATAATATGACATGGGGCTTTAATTGTTCAGTGGTGGTTTGTGGTGATTTCAGTCAGTTTTCTGTGAAAACAAAGCAGGACAACTCACTGGGGTGCAACACCTGCATGATGTTTCACCTTGTTTCATGAGAAAGAGGCCAGCTCTATCGATACTCACACAGCGCTGTGGGAACCGGGGTTGGAACTACAGGCCTGGGATCCGCAGCAAATCTTGCCACCCTTTCCTCTGAACCCTCTGGTCACAGAGTCAGTGGGTTTGTGGTCCACTGATCAAGGTAGCGACACCACCCACTTGAGTCTCACTTGCCGGTTTCGTCCTGCTACCATGTGATGTAAATGGAAGTGAAAAAGGACACCCACTCTCCTCTTAGTGCCATGACAATCATATGACATCAGTTTTGGAATGACAAAGCGTTATTATCACCTGTGCAGTCCTGCTGGGCATTTCACACCGCAGTCAGATGGGCTGATTGAGGCAGGAGGAGATGTTTTTTTGAAAGTTGGTGTCGGAGCGTGCGTGTGCAGATAAAGTCAGTGCGATAATGTTGTCACACTCGCTTTTGTACCGGAACCAAAATTTGTCGTTCCACCACATGAGTGGAAACCAGTGGAAGCTCGTCGGCTGCAGCCCTCGTCGCGTTTTTCAAGACCCGCAAAGCGTCGTCTTAAGCTTCGTTTGCACGTTGCATCACATCCACAACTGGAAGACAGCGTGGGTGCTTGTGGCAAGGAAGTGTGCACTTTCACTGGCTCCTCTGGTGTGCATGTGTGTAAATGTTGTCAGTGTACTAATCCTGGAAAGAGAAGTGAGGCACTTCTGCTGTTTGCTAAGAATAGTCTGTAGTTTGCATCACTTCCTTTTTCTGATACATCATACATGCACACACACATGCAAGGTTGAACAATTTCCTTATCTGGCTTGATGTGGCAAGCATTGTTCTAGGTGTATGTGTGTCTGTATCTGTATCTGTGTGTGTGTGTGGAAAGAGGCTTAATGTAATGGTAGAACGTGTGGGCTGGGAAACAGCTGGCGACTCTAGTTAACGCACATAGCTTCATTAAGTGCAGCGATGAGGCTTACTGTACGTCCGTCCTGTCGTACTCTGCTCGGGCATAGATGTGTGTGTAGGGGTGTGTGTCAATGTGTGTGCGAGTTACAGAGAAAGAGTGAGAGTTGGAAAGAGATGCCTCACCACGTGACGTAAGTCTCTGGTGTTTTCCAAACCAAGGAAGTGGAACCAGCAGTGACGAGGATGTGATGTCATTATCAGGCTTTCTGTCTAAATCATCCTCGTGTTTCAAGATGCTTTTTTGTTTCTTTTAATTTACTCACTTTCTTTTAGTCTGTTTTCATGTTTCCATCTGCCTTTGTGTTTGTCCCTGTGTGTCTTTGCACATGTCTGCTCTCCTTCTGCTATCGCTCTTCATCTATTGCTTCTCTTCATGTTACGCTGCAGGAGAGTGGGCGTTTGCTGCTCTTATTTTATGAATGGGCCATGTTGTTTACTCTCTGACAAAGCTATTTCTGTCAGCTCTGATGATGAACACATACAGTGTGACCACACCAACTTCCTCTTCGTTTACTCTCCCTTTGCTGATTGGCTGAGCCTCTCCTCTCAATGGCAACGGTTTTGAGGTTGAGAGTGTGTGTTTTTAGTTGTGCATGCGTATGTGCATGTGGGCCAGAGTGTTGAGGGGTCTCTGTGGGCTTCCTTTTTAGTGATAACTGATAAAAACATCCTGTTTCCAAGAGAAAGGCAATCTTAGTTCAGTTTTTTTCTTTTTTCCAAATGATGTCAGCACAGCCCACGCCGTAAAGGACAAATTTATATTTCAGAGTGTGACTGAAGAGGTGTCGCAGCTGTCAGTGCAATGTTTATGTGTGAGAAAGGAACTGATATCTCCATCTAAATAACTAAGAATATGACAGAGAACAAACATTGTTTTACCATTACAAATTTTAACAAATTCTTTTTTTTTAAAGTTTAAAAATTTTGTTTACTAAAGATTGTTTTGAGCTGGAAAAGTTAAATCTTTCCTAAACATTAACCCTCTTTCATGACTCTTTCTCTGTTTTTGTATTTTTATGAGATTTTCTTTTAAACAAAATTTGCTTTCTTGATTTGTACCCCAAAAAAGAGATGCATTTATTTCTAACTTGAAAGTGAGAATAAAAATTACTACAGTACAAAATATTTTCTGGCAAAGACATAAGGCCATTTTTGATGGCAAACCCAAAATGCAATATTTAATTTTTTTTTTTGTTTAAAACAAAAAAATCCAAAGTTTTTTCTCACAAATCTTGTATACAGCCAGTCTAAATACAAAATGCACTTTTAAAAAGATAATTTACTTTCTCAAAACCAACCTTGCCTTATGTGAAAATGTAACTGGCCTCCTTATTGAATCATGAATTTAAATTCACACATTTTTGGTTTAGTTTCCCTATCCATCTTAGTAGAATCAAGAAATAACTTAAATACAACACAAACTAGGCAAAAAGACCTGAAAAAGCAACATGTAAATCTCCAATCTAAAGAAAGCCAAGAAAACCTGAGAAATCAACAAAGCACTGCAGGGTTCAGTGAAGGTCAGTGTTCATGACTGAATGATAGGCAAGAAAAAGGACAAGAACTGAATCTGAAGTTTGCAAGAAATGGCTTGGTGATCCATAAGACTTTTGAGAAAATATACTGCAGATGGTGAAACAAAAGTAGAATATCAACAGTCAAACATGGTGACGGTTGTGATGATTCAGAACCTGGAAACTTGACTCAACTAGAGCAACAGTGAGTTTTTCTCTCTAGCAGAATATTCTGAAGGAGAAAGTCGGTCCATCAGTTTGTGACCATGAAGTTTAAGCATCCCAGAAAAAGTAGAAAGAAGAAGTTGTTTTAGCATTGTTTAGTCAAAATAAAAATCTGATTAAGACATTGTGGTGTGACTTTGAACAGGAAGGTTCTTGCTCAGTCGCCTAAATGTGACTGAATTGAAGCAGAGCGGACGACAATGTAAAACACTCAGTCAATTATTGCAGATGCTCAAGAATGGCACAAATAATAAGGCAGCATTACTTTTTCACAAAAATCTGGGGTTGATCTGAATTGTTTTATTTTTTTCCCCTGTTAAAAAAAATTAGTTTAATTCAGATTTTTGTGTATACTCAGTTTAGATTTGTCTGACATTACAATTTGTCTGAATTTTGTGACACAAAAGGATAAAAAGAGGAAATCTGTCAGGGAAAGAAATATGTTTTCACTGTAACTCGTGTAAGGCTGAGCAGAGGTTCTGCGTTGTGCAGCTCTTACTTGGAGATGTTTGCGGTGGTGGTCGAGACGGGCTGAGGTTAACGTGTGAAAACCTGGGGCCTCTCAGATATTACAGGCTGAGTATTTTAGAAGTTGTGGTGAAGCTCCCATCAAATGAGACTGATAAAAGGCTGAAATATTTTGGCATTATTCTTCTCTGATTTTGCTCAAAGTGTTTTATGCTCCTTTTCTGTTTTATAGTTTTATTACACTGACATATATATGATCTGTGGTGATTAGCAACATGCTTTCTAAACGACATAAACACACCCGTGAGGAGACACACGCACACACAAACAGTGAAGGTCTCACTGCTCTGTTTCAGAACAACTCATCCTTCCCAAAACACATTTAAAACTGCTTTATTTCCTAACTTTAATAATTAAATCATAGATAAAAATATAGTTTCATAATCTTTTCAAATAAACCCTCTAGGTCTGTTTCCCACAGGGTTCAGTCATTTCTTTTGCTGAATTTCAGTATTGACATCTTTGTCCAGCCTTTTTGCGCGTTTGTGTGTTTACGCGAATCTGAATTTGTGCGTTTGAACCGCGCTGAGGACATCCAGTTTGAGTGCTTCTCCTCCACTGCTCTTTCCGGATGAGGAACAGAAGTTTTTCTGTCGATGGGGCTTATGGATCAGCACATTCAGCGGCTCTACCCCCCACTCTCTCGCCCACACATGCAAACACAGGAACAAAGTACTGTAGAGCCAGACTTTTTATTTTGTAGTCAGATGACAGAAAGGAGGCATCTTACTTTAAAAAAAAAATGTAAAAGCAATTAAGAAAAAACCTAACGTTAACAGCAACGTCTTGTGTTCTTTCACCTCAGAGCACACACAGAACCATAAAACACATTAATCGTTAGTATTTAAAGTCTGGCAGTGCTTTGGGCAGGAGACACTTTTGAAACCATCTTCTATGCAAAGTTTTATGACTTTTTTAAATTTCTGCCATTAAATGATTATAATTTATTGTGTAGAATAAGTGCAGAATTTCACGCTGGTCACTTTTATGTCTGAAAATGTCACTTTCCTGTGAGCTGAATAAAAATGTGCTTTAAGGGGCTTCAGATGCACATAAGAAAACTGTTTGTGGATTAAATGCATAAAACCAATTATTACTGTGCTTCATCACATGATGAAGGTGTTTGGAGAAATTTATTTGGACAAAATATAAATGCACTAACATGTTTTGAACAATAATTAAAGCAGGTCATATTTATAATAAATTAAGACTTACCCACATTCCTTCACACATAAAATTGCACAGAGGTGTTTCACATCTGGTGCAGAAAAGGAGATGATCCTTACTCAGTGTTTTTGAGGTTGCAGCATGTGAACCTCAGACATTTTCTTTGCTGTGCTCCTGGCTGTTGAAATGAGACTGGCGAGAAAGGAAGAGCTGATTATTTCTTAAGAAGAAGAATTTAATATGTACTGGGTTCTCCTAAATTTTCTAATGTCCTGTTTTTTACTTCACGCCTGTTTTATTTAGTTCTAGTTTTTTTTTGTTTGATTCAGTTGGAGAAGATCTTGAGATCTGCGTGAGTTTCAGACAATAACCTGAAGGATGATGAAAAGCAGAACCTCAACATGCTTATAAAATTACTCTCAGCCACCAGCCTGCAGAGAAAACCTGCTCACGAGTTTGAAAACACGTGGAATATGAATACACAACTTATGCAAAAGCTTAAAGATGGCACAGATAAAAATGAAAGTGTTTCTGGATAACAACTGTTGGAAAAAGTCAAAAATAAAAACAACAGGAACGTGGCTGTTTATGTTCCTGGAGACACATAAACACGGTTTCTGATTTTACATGTGTTGCTGAGCAAACAACTATTTGCATCGTTTTTGGTTATTTTTACTCCATGTGCTGTTAAATTTATAACACCTTTTTATAACTCACTTTTTTTTTTTTTGCTCATAGCATTGTTGTCTATTTGCATGTTTTTCTATTTCTGTACGTTGAGTTTTTTTCTTTTTCACTGACATTGCCTTGAGTTTTAAATTTATACCAGTAAAATCTTTTTCCTGAATAGAGAATCAAATATTTGTTCCACCATGACGGCAACAGAAAGTATTTGCGGTTTGTATTTATTTACTTATAAAACCAATGTAGTTCCCATGACAAAATGTAGGCTTTGCTAATAAGAAAAACAAGAACTGTGCAACAGAATGAAACTGTAGAAAGTCAAGCAAGAAATAAATCTATGCATACATAGATCAAATAGTTTATGTTCTGTAAAATGTATTTGCTCTCTTTAATTTCCTTTGTTTCTCTTAAAGGTTTCAGATCAACAGACACAATCGTTTAAAGTAAATAAATTCATAATTTCCTTAAAAAAAATAGTGTGATTGAAACAAAACAGGGTTTAGCAGAAAGTACAATTGCCCCGTTGTTAAATCTTGTGGCGATTTGAGTTTTCCTGTGTGTTTATTTTAGGTTTCTGTGTCTAGTGGGTCTCCTGTCTACCCTTTGATTGTTCCCAGGTGTGTCTCATTCTGTGATTACCCTCTGTGTATTTAATGTCACCTGTGTTTCTGTGTCTTCGTCGGGTCCTCGACTCGTTTGGCTTCTGGTCTCCTGTCGAATCTGTCTCGTTCCCGTCTCATCTTGGTTTTTGTCACCACTGCTACCTGTGGTGAAGCCTTAGCCTTTCCGCGCAAGCTGTGCTGCCTGGACTTAGGATTATTTGTGCATTCTTCATTATTAAACTGCCATCATTTCTCTCAGCAACTGGGTCCACTGCGTCTGCCTCACTACTTCACACTGCAGGTTCATGACAAATCTTACATGAAGTGTGACTAACAATCCTTTTTAGTTCAATTTGGTTCCCACAGAAAGTTCTCATTATTGACAGACCTATCAAATAAACAAATCAGGCTAAAGTAGTTCAAAAAGCAGCACTTTATGTTAAGTTATGTAAAATTTAACATTCTTCCAAAAAAAAATCAGAGTTCAGATCCAATATTACTCTATTCATAAACTGCAAAAGCACAAAATGTTACCCAGTATTTTTTGTCTAATGTCTAGTGCACTTGAGTTAAGACAAAACTAACTTACAAGTAACTTTTTAGCAAGACATAGGAGCTTGATTTAAGTCAATAATTCTTGAATTTTGATGAAAAATGACTGGTTCTACTGGCAGATTATGTCACTTATAACTTGGGAAAATATCTTGTTATAATTTGAAGAATCTCCCAGGAGAGCCAGTACTTTTTATCAATATTAAGAAATTTGCTTACTCAAAACAAGTTCCTATATCTTGCTGAAAAGTTCCTTTTAGGTTAGTTTTTTCTTATGTTTTTGCAGTGTAAACTATAAGCTAAACACTCGCATCTTATTAAACCAGTAGCACTTCCTATTGGTGAAACAGGTCTTTCCTTCCCTGTGTCTTTGCTCCAGGCATGCAGTGACGTGTGTGTGTGTGTGTGTGTGGGGGGGGGGTGCATGTGTGTGTGTTGCGGATGAAATCCTCTGCTCCATGCTGCCGTGCAAGAAGGAAAATGCCAGTCATCAGCTCACAATGACGAGCAGAGGACTGTATCTGAGAGTGACGTCACAAATACGTCCAACTCCGGCAGCTTTACTGTTCACACCTGGGTCACTGTAAGCCAGGGGAACCCTCTCTCACACGCACGCACACGCACTGCCACAATCGCTAATCCAATTAGGACAGTAGTTAGTGGCTGCCTGGCTCAGGCCTCCTCAGATGCACGTTGATCCAATTATCACAGGATGGATTGGCTGGGCAATCCCTGTGTTTCCCAGCTCAAAGGTGCTTAAATGGCACTGTGCCACCGCATCAGGAGGACACTACATACGCACAAAGGATTCCCCCTGCTATTTTCACAGACGTACATGCTAGTCACGCAGTGAGTCAACAAAAGAAGAGGAAGACGCCGCGACGTGACTTCCACTCAGTCAGCACAGTTGCAGGGATTGAACAGAAATAGCAGAGCTCAGCTGGAGTTGGAGATTTCCCCACACAATGACAAGCCAGGAACTGTCCAAGACAAATGCAGACAAATAGAAACAATCGAGAGGAATTTAAAACAACGACAACAAAAAAAAAAACAATAGGTTGGACGACCTTGGGTTTCTGCGTATTAGGCTCGGAGCAAGCACTCGTTTTTAAAGTGCTAGAAGAGCATTGATATGATTTGTGGTGGGCGAATGAGTGTGTATGTGTGTCTTTCATGAGAGCCTCTTCATTAAACAACAACCCAGAACGAGGCGCACTCCAAACGAGGCCACAAGTCCGTTCAGAGGCTCTTACGCGGCTGTGCAGCGACGCTCTGCAGCACTGTTACATTCTCCTTTATCCTCTCCTCTGCACACAAACACACACTCACCCACTGCTCACTGTATCAGCACAATGGCCGATCCTCTCCTCGTGTGACGAACCGCGCTGCCATGCTAAAGTCACACACTCACATGCATACTTCATGCAAACAGACAAAAAAAAGGAAAGAAAAGGCTTTGGTGAGTGGAAGCTCATGAAAAGGTGATTGAGCGAAAGGGGAGTTAGTTGTGTCTGTCATGTGTCATGTCAGGCCCTCCTTTATGCTAATGTACTATTCATCTGTGTCATAGAACAATAATGACTCTCAGCACAGCGAGCCTCATTGAAGCACTCAGACCAGAGTGAAGCTCTACTGTCCACTTTACCATTTCTGTCTTCACAGCTCCATCTATGTATTTTTGTTCTTTTTCATCATGTTTTCTCTCCTCCTCTTTTCTCTTTTCCCCCTAATTTGTGTCTCAATGTTTATCTCAGTGTTTCGGTCTTAGCTCCTTTGTCAGCTCTTGTCTGTATTTATTGTTAGCAGCAGTTAACAGTCCGGCTGCTATAGCTTGAAACCAGAGAACAGTTCCTAAAGAAATCTTGACATTTAAATCACAATATTACTTGGAAACTCTACTTATTCACAATAATATTTTTTATGTCTACAGTAGTTTGTTCTAAGACGCTTGAGTATTTATCAGAAAAGGACACAAAGCTGAAGGTCTACTACTGAAGGTGTTTCAGATCAATAAAGTATTTCTGAATTGAATTTTTGAATTTAAATGTTAGCGATTTCACCATAGCATATTCTTGACCCTCTCCAGGCAATTTGGGAATTGTTAAAGTTGTGCCAGAAACATTTTGGATTCCTCCTCAATCAAGGCAGTGGTTTTCAACCCTTGTCCTCGAATCCACTGTCCTTCACGTTTCAGATATTTCTCTGCTCCAGCACACCTGAATGACCTCCTCAGCATGACATGAAGTGCTGCAGAAGACTGTTAATCATCCATTTATGAAAGCGTGGAGTCATAAATGGGTTTTAGGAGTTAAATAACTCCTAAAACATGCAGGACAGTCTTTCCTGAGGACCAGGATTTAAAAACGTATTGGTTAAGGATAGTCAGGTTTGTCACTCAAGGATTCAACATGTCTTCTTGATTACTATGTCCAATACTGTCTGGTTGTTAGAAGTGTGAAGCTTCATTTTTACAAAGTCAGATGTGCCATCCACAGGTCTGGGCTGATCACCTGGATCCAGTATTTATCAAACAAAAAAAAAAAAAAACCTTCTAGTTTGCATTCATGTCATACAGTGAAGTTTCGTATTGTTTTTATTCAGTTTTATTCTGATTTTATGTCCAGTTTTGACTGTATTTTTGCATGATTATGCTCAATTTTAATTTTTATTTTTATTGCATTACTTTGTGTATTGACAGTTTTGGCACTTGACAAAATGTACTGTCTGTTATTGGTTTTCACAACTGTTGACTGTTTGATGTATTTATATATGTATATTTTTTAATGTTTTCACAATGTAAAGCATTTTGAACTGAAATACACTATACTATTGATTGATTGATTTCATAGTGCTTTGGCATAAAGTTGTTTTAATCCACCATGGAGTTGTTGCACATGAACAGTTTTAATGGTAAGGATAACCTGTTGAAGTGTGTGTGTATCCTGAGACGGCCAATCAGCTGCCAAACACGGATAAAAGATACAGGGTCCAAACGGTATCCAGGGGCAGTAAAATGGATGTATGGATGGATGGAAGGAGGCCGAAACCAGGCCTTGGAGAATTATGCAATTAATGGAAAGAGATCAACATTAACAACAGGAAAGCAGCGGTGAAGCCTCTGCCTGCACCTGTGAGTCCTGCACACTGCTGCATGGCCGCCGTGTCACAGGTGGTCTGAGAGGAACTTGGAAGTGACTGAATGAGTGAATTCATTCAGCTGCAGCTTCATTCTGCTGTTTGTGTGTGCTGGAAAGTCAAACTCATCTTGAGATTTCTGCCCAGTAACAACAAAATCGAAGTGTAAAACCTTCCCTGAATTTAATTGCCAGGGCACAAACAAACAAGAACATGCTGTTATAAAAACACGATCAATTAAAACATTCACATAAAAAAAGTTTAGCTTCAGACCTGCTGACCATAAAAGTGGACACTTTGAAACTCGGACTTCGATGCTTAAAGAACTGACCCTTGTCATCCAGTTTTGTCTTATTCTGTTTTTGAAGGGATTGGATAGCTGTACCTTATTCCTGAGAGTAACCGTTTGAAAGCAGTAAAAGTTGGATTTGTAATTTCAAAATTTGCTTTTTTTTGTTGTCAAGAGATGTTTGTACAAAATCACAAGCCAGCAGCTTGCAGGCAGCCAGTATGACTTTTCTCAACGCAACCTTTGGAGCATCTGTCATAACACCAAACCAGCATATAATATAAAGTGTTAAAACACTCTCTACAAAAATATTTGATGTTTTCCACTCTGAGATACCGTATTCTTTACTCAGAGAATATGCATGAACTCTTATTGATATCTGATTAGGTGCTGTAGGTAGCAGTCTTTTAACTTAGTTTAATCATGCTTATGAAAGCTGTTCTTTCAGATATTTTTATTTTGATACTTTTCTTCATCCTTATTATTGAGTTGTACTATCAAATAAAATATGTGTAACACAGGTGCATTATACAATCCTTCCCTTTAGGGACAGAGTTTAATGTACATTAAAGCTTTCAAGAGTGTTTTTGAAGTATGCAACATTTCATAAAATCAAAGAATTTAGATATTCTATTTCTAAAATAGAGTGAAAAGTATTGAACTATACATGGAAGTCATCGGTATTGAAAATATGTGGATGCTGTAAATCTCCGTTCTTGGACGGCTCGCGGTGTTCCTGAAGCCATTGTCCAGCGTGAGTGAACGGCCCATCTAACATGGAGAAGCTGAGGTTTCTGCTTGTGGGGATATGGGGGGATAGCACATAGCCCTGGGGAGGTTCAACGACGTACAATGTGTGTGTGCGTGCGCGCACGTGCGTGTGTGTGTGTGTGTGCGTGCCTAAGGGGAACTCGGGATGTTGATGCTGATCCATTCTGATGGACTCACACACAAACAGAGTCAGTCTGTGACTCAGAGACGAGACGCTTGGATCCCCTGTGGGACAGCCTAGGGAAGACTCCCTCTCACACACGCAGACAGGCAGACACACACATATACATGTGCTTGCCAGGTTAGATATCTGCTGGAGTCACTCATGGACCTTGTTCATGCAGGAAAGAGGGAGTAGCATGAACAAGGGAGTGTGGGATCATTGAGACGTTTGACTGCAATTCTTCAGAGACTGGAGCTGCACTTGAAGCATTTGATTGTGCTTGATTTTTTTTTTTTTTTTTACTGCAGAGTGTCTCTCTGTGAAATTACATTTGGACTTCTTGGGGGGCTTCTCGCTCACCTCTGGCTCACCCTTACACTGGCTTAACTGCATGTAAGCACAATGCTGTGTTCTGTAACTTCCTACAGCGTGGGCCATGAATGGTTCTTATTGAGCAGCTGTGGGAGTGCGAGGGTGCACGGCTGACTTCTCACAGGGCTCCGACAGCAGAGGTTTAGGACAAGACCGGAGGGTTCAGGGTTGATGGAGATAGATGATGAGGCTAGATGAGGAAAATGAGCTGGCGCTCAACTCGTAGCTCTGAGCTAAAAAAACTTTGCCTCATTGTTTCCCAGACTTACTGCTTTTAATCAGCCATTAAAACATGAGTAAAACACATTACTTTAACGTGAACGAGGATGCCGGCTGAGATGTGTGTACGCCAGTGTTAAAACCCACAAACTCACACAAAGACAAAGAATAAGCAGGAAAGAGCCAAGGGGTTAATATGAGCTGTATGTGACGCCAACCGTATGCTCGTTATAATAGAGCTGCGAGCCTATAAGTGACAGATATTACACACAATGGATTATCATTGGGCCATTTTGAGATCAAAGCATTCTTTACAAGCCACTGCCCATTTGCAAGGAAAAAAGCTAAAGTGACCTCAATATTAGAGCTGTTTTCTAAGACAGCCGTTTGCGTCTTGGTGAACACGATTCTTTGAATTTCTTTTCTTGGTTGTGCCGAATGAAATGTTCTGAGAAGCTGCGTGTGGTCACAGTGTTGTGCACTTGAAATATACAGAGATTTGAGGAGTTTTTGTACACATATTCCTGTAAGTGTTTTGTCAGTGGAAAACAAGACAGAGCCTGAAGCCTGAGGCAGAAGTAACTGGAGGTTCTTGTATGACTGTGGATTTATAGCTCAGTGTTTGCCACAATAGAGTGTCTTTTCACACTGTTCACAAGTTTTCAGTAGGCTGCAATCTGTTCACTCTTGAATTCATCTATTGTTGCTCTCACAGTGCTGTAGGTGAGGAATGGGAGCTGCTGACAGGGGGATTCTTTCCAGTCAAGTCTAAGTCTAGGAACTTTCCTGGCTTTAATAATATAAAGTGGTGAGGTGAAGAATTGAAAAAATAAGACACAAAATCCTTCAAATGTGCACTTCTGATGAGTTAGGACTAAAAATGAAAATAAATGTGAGGGATTTTTAGTTTTTATAGTACCAGAGATGAACAGTGTTTGTTTATTATTTGTTCTGTTTGAACTGAGATGCTCAATTTTATCAGTTTCAAGCATTATACAAATAAAATAGAATGTTTCCTCATAACTACACAGTCCTTTAACTTTAAAAGTCAAAGGATTTTCTTACTAAAACTCTTTGATGTTCAAATTTCTTTAGATCAGATCAGAATATATGCTTTGCTTTTAAAGTTTTCCCTTGCCAACTGCAGGTAAGATCATTGTTAAAGTGATCATGATTCTGGATGTTCGGCTGGTGAAATTTTTCAGCTGTCCAAACAATTGTTATTTTTTCAATTCATGATTCAAGTGGACATGTTTAGGTGGGAGAAGCAGCACTATTTTTATAATAGTTTCACTCTTGATCTACAGTCGGTATACCGGTAAACTTATTGAGCACTAATATTAATGAAATATCAGATTGGCACAGCAGAAGGAGTCTTGTAAAGACCTAGACAAGTTCTAGATTTAGAGAGGCTGATGTTTGACCTTGAAGAGGTTGTTCATGTTCAAAAAGCCCAACTGGACTGAACTTAAAAACTTAAAACCATCTTCTGGTTTTTGTCTTAACACAAAGTAGAAACATTCAAAAGTCCAAATCAAGTTTCAAGTTATTGCAAGCTCTCATTTCCTATGTCAGTGAAGGTTCACAAACATTTCTCAAGTCTTTAATGGGTAGTGCAGGTCAAATATCAATCCTCTGGTGGCTAAGTCTAAGTTCCCAGTCTTTAAGGACCTTTCTAAGTCAAATCTTAAGTCTTGTGCCAAGTCACATCTCAAGCCTTGCATGGGCAAATCCAAGTCAAACCTGAGACCTTTGTGCGGCAAGAATGATTTGTCTGAAGTTTGTGATGAGTTAAAATTAAGTCTTAAGTGTGTGAGGGGAAAGCTAAAGTAAGATCTCACGTCCAGAAATGTCAACGATAATTTCCATTTTTCTATAAAAATGATTCTAATTCAGCAACAGCTGATGGGACTGATGATCAAGAGATGGCCTGGATCGAGCCTTTACTTTTGAAAGATCTGCTCATTAAGATGCATTGTGACAGCTGAGGCGATCATGGGTAGAGTCAGGTTCACCAGGCAGCCACACACTGATGTTAAAACCAGATCGACAAATTCCAGGTATATCAACCAAAAGTTGTATCTAATCTAATGTCTTTTTGGGTCAAGTACAGTTCAAGTCTCAAATATATAATGAACAAACTGAGGTTTACTCCTGGGTCTTCAATTCTACGTTGAAGTCAAGTTTTAAGCATTTCAGTTGTCCAGGTCAAGTCTTTAAACCAAAGTCTAAGCCATGTCTCAAGTCTTTGAGGGCCAGGTCCAAGTCAAGTATTGAGTCTTCCACAGCCAAGTCCAGGGTTGGTCTAAACCCAACCTCAAAATTAAAATGACTTCATAAAACACAGTTACATATGTTGCAGCAATGATTTACATTTTTTGTCCATCTGTGTCCCCTTAAGCCAATTACACACAATGCTGGACAACCTCTGTTATAGTGAAGATGATGCTGCACTGCTTAAATAAATAAAGTGAAGAGTAATACTCTATTATCTGCTGGTGCTGCTAATAATAGCTGAGCACAACAATGAGGGAATCCTTCTGGTGTTCCAGCTTGCGACTGGAACACCATTAAGTTAGATGTGATGTCATTCCCAGGTTCACGTTCCAGCTGAAAGACCTGGAATGCGGCCTCGCAGCCAACAAGTTGTAAAAGCAACAATTTAAGCATTGCTTAGATAAGCGGTTACTGTAACTATGTGTATTCCTGCATGGGGGAGAGAAAATCCACCTCAGCTTGCTGTAGAAGTAAACATAGCTTCACCTGCATCCTGGTTCATGTTCCACAGGCTGTGTGTGGGCGTGTGTGTGTCTGTGTAACAGGGAGAGGTGTGAGGTATGCATGCCATGTTCTTACTCTCTTAACCACTTAAACATCCCAGGAGGTGGGTCACTATGCCATCTGGCATCATTTAGATAGCAGTTTGTGTCTGCCTGGTGAACCTGATCCTGTCCATGATCTCCCCAGATGTCACAAAAATTGCAATTTAGTGACAAATAAACTCTGATTAGCAAATTTTAAAATGAAAAGGGTTAATCCAGACCAAGTTATTGTAAGATTGTGAAAATCTTTTTATGGAAAAATGGAGAAAGTCGCAGATATTTTAATATTATTTTTTTTAATCAAATATTCACTGGCACTTATTATTCAAAATTCACATTTTACAGGGTTTTTTTTTTTGTATTGGGTCTCTGCTGCTTCTGAAAACAAACCAAGAGCTTAAAAAACACACTCCACTCTCTCCTACTTTTCGTCCTATTATTAATATTTTTGGAAATATCATTTTACTCTCAACAGAGGTTTCTTCAGTACTGCCTGTTTCAGCAATTTATTCTGCTTAAACAGAATAAATTGCTAAATTGTTTAAGAAAGCCACTCTAATACTTTGACAATACATCTCTTAAATCAGGCTTAGTTTCAAAAAAGAATACATTCAACAGAACTCAATAAACTCCCGTTACTTTTCAGCTGCAAGTGTTTTATACAGAGCACTTTCTGTTTTAATCTGACTCAATCCAGCTCGTTGACTCATATGTTAGTGCAGCTCCAGCTAATTGACAAGATACTGAAAGACAGGAATTTGTATTTCAGATACCTAAAACTTAATGACAACGTTTCAGCTGCACTCTATGAGTTCTTTGCTTTTACACTGAGAGTTGTTTATAGATACTTGTTTGTAGTGCAGACAGGAAACTGCAGCAGCCATCACAGTCTCGCTTACATTGTAAACATCTTTGTAAATGCTGAAACACACTTTTTGTTGTTGGAGAAAGGCGATATTTGATCAAGTAATTATTGTATGGTGCTAAATAGATCTTTGTACAGGAACCAGATGTTAAAAACGATTTACTGAAGCCTTGCTCTGGATATGGCTGACAAAATTACACCAACAACAGCTTTCATGACATGAACTCCGTCAGGGACCGATTATTTAAAAATGCCACAATCGGGACGTCCCCAACACAATCTGTACGACTTTTATCATCCACATTTGCATATGTAGATTCTTCTGAATAAATTTGCTCCTTCAGTTTCTCAACTATCGGTCCCCAGAGTTTAGTTATAGACTCTCAAGGCAATTACAATAGACATACTTGTGCTATATTTAGCAGTATCAAATGCCAGTAAGGTGTATGATAACTCTTACATTGCTCTATGATTTTAAACATAGAATAGAATAGATCCCAATTGAAAATAGCTTTTTTTGATGACAAGCTACTCCATCTAAAGTGTTAAATATTAGTGAATACAAATATAACCATGACACATAAAAGTTATAAAATATGTATACATAAGTGTAATATTGTAAGTAATTTAAATATGACTAGATATAAATATATATATATATAAATA
>CAEGAE010053616.1:0-22030 GCA_903067095.1 Girardinus metallicus
AATTCCCGGCCTGGCGACATTTGCCGCATGTCTTCTCCCTCTCTCAATCCCTAATTTCCTGTCAAGCTACTTTCAAAAAAAGGCCACTAGAGCCTCAAAAAAATCTTAAAAAAAAAAAAAAAAAAAAAAGTAAGTTTTAAAAAAAAAAAAAAAAATATTTTAAATAAAAGTTACATACTCTACCTTTAAGGCTGCTGAATGTAACTTTTACAAAAATATGTTGTTTTTATATTTTATTTTACATATGTATTAAAACTGTCACCATCTTGTGACAGTACAATAGAGACAGATAATCTGAAAAGATTGAGAAGTTTAAAGAAATGCACTGCTCCCAGTCAAAAACAACCAATCAGAATCAGGAGGAGGGTCTTGGTGCTGTTAATCATGCCTGTGTAGATGCTCCTGAATGTGCTAATAGCCGAGCAACAACTCCAGGAAAACCGTTTGTCGGTGGCCATACCAGCTTGCATTAGCAGTTGTTGCAGGCTACATTGTGGTGAACCAGATGTAGCTTAGCAGAGAGCTAGTGGAGGGTACACACGAGTGATTGACAGCACTAAGACCCTGATCCTGGCTCTGATTGGTTGTTTCTGACTGAGTTTCTGCAGTTAGTGCTGCGGAAAAGCAGAGGAGTTAATTTTTTTTACGTCATGAGACAGTGATAATTTCAACAAATATGTGAAAAATATGTTTCATTTTACTGCAGCTTTAAGTCATTGACATATACAGTATTTTTATAACAACTGAAGCTAACATAATTATTGACTGTGCTATAAAACGACACTATGTGCCTAAAATTCAGAATTACTGAATCAGATTAGGTTTATGGGTGTTGGTTCCAGAGAAAAAGAACATAATTACTGAAATATCTGCCTCTGATTCTTCTTTTAGAAACTCTGGTAACAACCCATAAACCTCCAGATCTGCAGATTTCTGATCACCTGTGAAAGAGCTTTTTCAGTGAGGAGATTTTTAAACTATTCAGTATTTACAAGAGACAGCAAAGGGAAGATGGGATTGCAGAAATACAGATTCCCCTTTTTACTTCTCATTATTCCTCTCACTGCCTGCAGCTTTTTGTAGAAGCAGAAGGATTTTTGTCAGATTTTTGGTGCGACGTTCTGTAAAATAAAGAATGACAAAACTCCACAGTAGAATTAAGAGTGTGCAGTTAAAAGAAGGAAGCTGTGAAAACCTGACTAAAATTACATTCAGACATCTTCTGTCCTGTTTAATGTGAAAAAGCAGAAACTTTGCTCTCCATAATTCATTTGAACCTATTTGATTAATAAACTGAACTTCACTGCAGCTTACAATGAATGTAATTGTCTTTTAATCTGTCTACATATTTGGTTTAAATTTACTGAAAAAAAAATTTGTCCTGAAAATAAACTAAATTGTACACATCTAAACTATAAACCAGTTGGGTAAGGATCTAACTTACAAGTTAAAAAAACATTTTTTTAGTGTAGAAAGATTTGATTAAATTAAATGTAAAGCTAAACGTTTTTATCCATTTCATTTATTTCAAAGCATCGCCAATGACCCCGTTTTCCAGCAGGTGGCGTTATTGTTCCATGACGGCTCTTAAAAGTTATCAGCTATGTTCCACAAACGCTTTCACTGAGTCACAAACTAAATATTTTACCGCTAACTTTCTCTGTTGCGCTTGATAACGTTTTCAAAAGGCAGATAAACCAAAACATGTTCACTCTATAATGGGATTTTTTGGGGTATATTTTTATTTTATGGCATAAGTATGTTGATAAGACCAAGAAAAAGGTAATCGTTGCAGTACAGGCAGATTGTGTGAACTCAGATCAACCTGATAGAGGTTTTATTTCTGAGCTGTCAGTAAACGCAGCAGAAGGTCGCAGTTTTTTTTTTACACAAGTAAAAGTAAAAAAGTAGCGCCACTTCAATATGTTTTTACTCAAATAAAAGTAAAAGGTAGCCGTCCAAGAAACTATTCAAGAGTAAAAAAGTATTTGGTAAAAAGTCTACTCAAGTACTGAGTATCAATCATGTTTTTTAATATTAAAAAATTACATAATCAGACGGACCAAAATATAAAGTTATGTGGAAATGTTGGTGTTTTAAGGACCAAAATGAAAATAATTCACATAAGTATCAAAAAATAACAAACTCAGGCAAAATAAAGTCTTTCAAAAGCAGTTTCTTTCAATAAAAAACTTATGAAACGTTAATAAAAATTGCAGGTGTGTGTCTGGAGAATTTTTAGTAAAGCATGTTTGTTTTTCATTCAGTGGGTAAAAAATCCAGAAATTTTACTCAAGTAAGAGTAGAAATACTTCACGATAAAATTACTCAACTAAAAGTAAAAAGGAAAGGGTAATAAAAAGTACTCGTGAGAGTTTTTTGTTTTTCCAATAAAGATACTCAAGTGAATGTAACTGAGTAAATTTTAACTAGTTACTACCCAACTCTGCTTTTATGGACACGAAACTTGGCAAAAATAAAAAATAAAAAAATAAGATCAGGTTGGTGTTAGAAATATAACAAAGGAGTCTTTCTATCTATGAAACCAAACAAAACATTTTCACACTAATGAAGGGAATCTGGTTTGACATTATTGGAGCAGGAGGACCCGGGATGTGTGCGGTCAGCTCCCAGGGTTTTGTCATTTCCGTGGCGTCAGTGAAGGCAGCAACAGGACCCAGGGTGTGTGCAGTCAGTCAAGCTGACAGAGGGAGACAGGGAGAAGGAAACACGGGGAACATCTGTGCCTGGTTCAGCCGTGTCCGTCTTCGGTCTCCTCGGGTCTCTCTGCGGTGGTCGGACCGGATCATGGACCGGTCTCTGAGCTAGTTCCCGAGGAAAACACGGACCGACCCCGGGAGCTAAACCTGCAGGTTGGTTAGCGGTGTGATCCTCCCTAACTGGTCTGGTCGGTTAGTTTATTCGCAGGTTAACAGCTGGCTGTCGGCTGAGTGATCTTCTCGCGCAGCGAGGATGAGCATCTGAGGTTCGGATAAGCGGGTTTCAGCGTGTGGAAGCAGCTAGCTTCAGTTAGCTTCTCAGAGTCACAGGCAGCTAGCCTGCTAGCGTTAGCCGTTAGCAGCCGAGGGAATGAGCGTGCCCGCGCGCGCGCGCGCGTCCAGGCACCCAGCATATAAAAGCAGAAAGCCCCTCCTGCGTGGGTCAGGAGTGTTAGGTCCACTCCTCCCGGGACTGATTGTTGGTGGTTATCCCCGCCCGTGTGGTTGGTTGGTTGGTTGGCTGGCCGGCCGCTGACTTCCTGCCCCGTCCCCGCAGGTGGAGCCTCCATCATCTCCCCCATCATCTCCGCCAGTTCCCCCCAGAGGAGCCCGAGCAGCGCAGCGAGGATGCAGACCTTCCTGAGGGGTCGCCGGGTGGGCTACTGGCTCAGCGAGAAGAAGATGAAGAAGCTGAACTTCCAGGCCTTCGCGGATCTCTGCAGGTTGGTGGCTCTGTTCGGATGGTTTGGGTCTGGTACCGGGTTGTGGGGCAGGTTTGTTTCACTGAAAAGTCTGGAAATCTTCTGGTTCCTCTCAGCTTCACACATGGTGGCATTTCATTTCATTCTAATGGTTATACACACGGTGCTGCTTAATTTTATACTTTTTTACAGTTTTTTTATAATTTTTTTTTTTACACATGGTGGAATTTTATTTATTAAATTAATTATCTTTATTTTTACATGTACTGATTTATTTTAATTTTTTTATGCATATATTTTTACACATAGTGCCGTTAATTAATATTTTACAAGCATTTTATTATTATTTTTTTATTCACACAGTGTCACTTTATTCATTTATTTTGCACTTTGGTTACTTTATTTTTATTTTTTTTTACACATTACAGCACCTTATTTAACTACATGTTGTTTTTATTTCTTACACATGGAGTGTTTATTTAGTTTTATTTTTCTTACACCTCATGGTATTTTATTTAAATTTTTTAAGTATTTTTATTTTTTACATAGTGGTGTTTTATTTATTAAATTTTTTTTACAGGCTCGTTTATTTAGTTTCATTTATTTATTTACTTAATGTATAAATAAATGAATTTTGTTTATTTTTCTTTACACACAGTGGTGTTTTAAACTTTTAGCTGCCACCAAAGCAAACTGATTCCAGGAATAAACCCCAACCTTCTGCTCTTCTGGCCTCTCTTACAATAAACCTATAGCTTTTTCTTTAATTTCCACTCTTGTGAAGTTGCATTTTAATGCCTGCAGACTGAAATCAGTCCTGACTCCTTTACTTTCCGTTTAATCCCTCCCAAAGCTTCTCCGTCTTCACTCCGGTTCTCCTGTTACATTTACAGCCACGTCTCTGATTTGTAAACAGTTCCAACGTTGCAACTTGGAGTCAAGTCCATTATTTAAACTGCAGTATTCTGAAAATCAGGAGGTAATATCCAGAGGGAAGCAACAGGAGGAGAGTTTCTTGCCAAGGCTTGATTCCTGTGCGTTGTTAATGGACTCTGTTTTTCTGGAGTGTTTCCACCAGTAACGGTGCGTTCACTGGTACAAAGAGCGCTGTGATTTTCTTAGATAAGTTCACCTGATTGTCAGTTCTCAGTTTGCAGCTCGTTGGATTAAGGAAGGGCTGCTGCGGGGCAGGGCAACGCCTCCATTATCTTCTGTTGCAAACATGGCTGAAGGGTTTTTGCTGCATATCTGAGCTGCGGGATTCCTAAAAACGAGGCCGACGACGTTTCGTTTGGCATGTGAAGTGGTATTTTTCTCTGCCGGGGATGCTCCCTAAGCAGGTCGCAGGTTCCTGCGGCGGTGGTGTTGACCTGATTGAACCAGCTCAGATTATCTGAACGTAATCCAACAAAAACAATTTTAATCTCCTCATAAAACGCCTCACAAACACCTTCTGCCTTCATCCAAATCCTCCCCTGCAGCGTTGAGGAGTAACTATTACATTTACCTGAGTAGCATTTTGGGAAAAATTTACTTTTAGGAGTATTTTTACTTCACTGTATTTTTTAATTTTGGATAAATTATTATGAAATATCACCACACACACCTGCAGTTTTATTTTGAAAGAAATCTGATTTAGAAAAACAGTTTATTTCGCCTGATTTTGTTATTTTGTCATTTATACAAATTATTTTGGATTTTGGTCTTTAAAATTCCAAAAATGTCCACATAACGTTATATTTTGATCTGTTTGATAATTACATTTTTAAATATGAAATGTGTGATGTTTAGATAAGTTTTTACCAAACACCCAGAGTGTCATAGCAACTAGTTACATTTACTTGAGTAACTTTTTGGAAGAAATGTACTTTTAGGAGTGTTTTTACTACTCTGTACGTTTCACTTTTACTTGAGTAACTTTATTGTGACGTATCGCTACTTTTACTTGAGTAAAATATCTGGATACTTGACCCGCTGAGAGTAACTTCACTGAATGAAGAACCAAATTTCACACAAACCTGCAGTCTTTGATAAAGTTTCATAAGTCTTATTTAGAAAGAAATTGATTTTGAGCATTTCTTGTTTTGCCTATTTTTATTTTGTATTTCTGTTAGCTATATGGATTATTTTAATTTTGGTGCTTAAGTTACCAAAATTTCCACTTAACTTTACATTTTTCCTCCATCTGATGATGTAATTTTGAAATCTTAAAGGTTTTGATCTGTTACTCTCAGTACTTGAGTTTCCTGTCTTACTGAATACTTTAGCTCTTACTTGAGTAATTTCTTTTACTTGAGTAAAAATATAAAGCTACAATTTTAATCTACTCTTCTCAGCCTGCTGCCCTTAGACACAGACTGAACGATGTTAGAAATGCTCTAAACCTCGATTTGTTTTGTTTGCATCAGGTTTTGTCTCTTTTGACCTAGAAACGGTGTTTGAAATGTTTCTGTCACCAGTTTAACTGCCGCCTCTCACTGAAACTGTTCTTCAGGTTCTGTCTGAACTGAGAAAGTTAAGCAACAACTTATCTGCAGGAGGAAGGAAATGATTCGACTGATAACAATCTGATATGTTTGGATATCTGCAGTGGAGTCAGTTTTTTTTTTAAATCACAGGCAGATTTTCTAGTTTTAGTCGGTCTTGTCTTCGTCTTTTCTAGGTCCCGTCTGTTGCAGCTGCAGATAAATCCCGCAGGTCAGGAGCAGCTGCCTGCTTTCTGTCTGCGGTGTTCGCTGCAGATCCGACGGCCTTCGGCGCAGTCGAGTCTGAATGTTTGATTAAAATGTTTCTAATCTTGACAAGGTCGCTGCGTTCTGCTTTAACAGGGTTGATGAGATTAAACCGGGTCAAACCCGCACACGTTAAATCACGACAGCGGCTGCAGGATGTAAACATTTAAACTTGTTTCTGTCAATAAAACACCAGATCACTGCAGGCGGTTACTAGGTACGCCGTTATCCTCGCTCAAGGTTGAGGGTTGAGTAAATATAGACTTCAGTTTTCAAGTCAATATTCCATTTATAAAATGGGGAAATGTTTCCCTGCACTGCAAAAACACAAAATCTTACCAAATATTTTGGCCTAGTTTTTGAGCAAATATGTTAATGCACTTAAAATATAACAAAACCAACTTACAAGTCACTTTTCAACAAGCTGTGGGAGCTTGTTTTAATGCTAATAGTTCCTTAATATTGATTAAAAAAAGTACTTGTCCCACTGGCATATTATTTAATTTTTAACAAGGGGAAAATGTCTTGTAATAAACAAAATAATCTACCAGTAGAACTAGTATTTTTTAATTAGCATTAAGGAATTAATTGCATAAAACAAGCTCTTATAACTTGCTGAAAAGTGACTTGAAAGTTATGCACTTAAAATAAGACAAAACTAACATATAGTTACTTGGTAAAGTTACTTGGTAAAGTTTACACACACTTATTACAGTGTGTGTAATAAGTAATAAACCAGATCTGCAACCTGCGGCTCCTAATACTCTTTAGCTTAAAATAAGGAATGAAAAAAGTTTAAAAATATAGATGTAATAAAAAAAATGCAGTTCAGCAGTATTTTTTATTGCATCTAGAAATAAAAATGACACTAAAAAGTGCCAGAAATGTTTTATATCTTTTATTTTTTCTTATTAAATTGAAAACTTTGTGCTTTTTAAATATTTTCTAAAATATTTTAAGATTTTTTTTGTGATGTGCCCATCCAAATAAAATGTTGGTTCTGCACAAATAATATATTTGTGCAAAAATTTTTATCAAAAATGGTCTTTTTCCAAAAAAAAAAAAAAAAGAGCTTGTGGGTCTAAATAAGTTTTATCAAAAATGGCTCTTTGGATGGCTGTGGGAAAGTCTTAGCCAAATCTTTGAAGAATTGTTTTAATTCAGCCATGTTGGAAAATTTTCCAGCATCAACACCTTTCTGTGTTGGGAAAAAAAAAGTACAAATTCACAGTTGTGGTGTTTCCCCTTAATAAAAGAAACGCAATTTAAAATCACACTTGAGTAAATTTATGTTGTCTCTAAAACATGATCCTCCAACTACTTCCTGTTTTCTTCTTTGTGATTTTCACCAGTAGTAAAATCCAGCTGTTGGTCATGTGACTAATGTGACGTGAAAAATGTGTTTCCATTTGTTGCGAGATAAAATAATTTCAATAGGGCCACAAAAAAGCCCCACTGCATTCTAGCACCAAAACTTTTGATCAAAAACTTTTTTTTTGTGAATTGTCGTATTTCCGTTAATTTTGAAATGTCACATTTTGCAGTTAAATGGTCAATGGAAATGCACCTCAGAAGATGCTTTCTAAACCCTTTGGCCTACTTCGTGTTGTCAGACAGGCTCTGTTTTGGTGATTATTTGAATCTAAAGTAACCTGGATGTGAAACTGAACTCTTCTTTTCAAAATAAAACGTGGTTAATCACAGACACTTCATGATTTAAAAACGGGGGAACTAATTTTTCACATGTAGCCATGTTGGTTTTAGTAAACTAAACAATCTTTTTGGTTGATATTAAAACGTGTTTGATGATCTGAAACGTTTGTGTCATGGAAAAAAAGCAAAAACGGGAGCAAATACTTTTTCTGAGAGGAGACTTTTCTCCCGGTTCCTCCAGATTTTCTCCCTCTGCCTCTTTAACAATGCATCAGAGCGAAGTGATCTCCATATCTGAGGTGGGTTGAAACTGAGGCTCCATTCACTCCACATGAAACCCGCCAGCTGCAGGATTAAATATCTGCATTGTTGCAAAGCTGTGAATGGCCACGCTGCTGTTACCATGGCGCTGTAAATCAAGCTGGACCGGCTGAGCCGTACCAACGCTCAACCCGTCTTCAGTTCCTCTCACCTGCGGATACAAGTTATCGATTAATGAGTTGATATAAAGTTGATTGATCAACTGACAATTAATTGATAGGCGACCATTTTCTTAAAAAACTTGTGTTTTCTCTTGAATCAAAATGAACGACCGTCTTTTTATAAGAAAAATTGTACACAAGGAAAAGTAGCACTACTTTAACATGTTTTTACTCAAGGAAAAGTAAAAAGTAGCCGTCTAAGAAATTACTCAAACAAGAGCAAAAAAAGTATTTGGTAAAAAGTCTACTGATCAAACTATCGTTAAAAAATTACATCATAAGACCAACAAAAATATAAAGTTAAGTGGAAATTTTGGCATTTTAAGCACAATAATTCATAAAAGTAACAAAAAATAATAAAGTCAAGCCATAGAAAATGTTCCCAAATCAGTTTCTTTCGATAGAAAAACTTATAAAACTTTAACAAAAACTGCAGGTGTGTGTTTGTGCAGGCCCGGCGGCATGGGTGGGCATTGGGGGGCATTGCCCGCCTACAGAGTCCGCTGTGCCCCCCCATCCAGACTGGAGGTTGTTTTTTTTAGTTTTACCTCAGAGTGGCCAACTTTATATTATTCCCATCTCGATTTGAAGCAGTAGAGGCTTCCTCACTTCCCATATCCGTGTCCTCTGTCACTTTCTTCCGCCGTTACAACCGTTTAATTGTTGTTAACGAGTCGTAACTTGTTTTTCTGAGCCGCCTTTAAACGCAACATGAGTGCTAAGACTCTGGCGCTGGGGAAGGAGACCTGCTGCTGCTGTGCAGAGCTGCTCAGGTGCGTGTTAGAATCATGGTGGCAAACCAGGAAACGCAAAGAACTTTGCAGTTTTTCCCCGAGTAAAGCTGTTGGATTAGCTAAAAGCCAATATACCAATTTAAGCTTGTTCACAAGTACAGACTACTGATGTTATCTATGTTCAAAAGTGTACAGGTTACATTCACTTGAGTAACTTTGGGGGAAAAAAAGACACTTGTATAAGTAGGTTTACTGCTCTGTACTATTGTCGTTTACTTGAGTAATATTGTTATTGCTACGTAGATTGATTTTGCATTTAAAGAAATAAACTTCAGCGACTGGAAACATTAGATCCTTAGATTTTTGCTGTGTATGAGCTAATGTTTATGCAAATTTGAACATAATTACTCAACATTTTATTGGCGTCACTGTTTACATCTTTATTGTTTATTTTGTACTAATAAACATGGTTATTTTATTTGAAAGGTTACATACAGGTTTGTTTATGTATTTATATTAAAGTAAAACCTTGTTTACTCTGCTCCCCCCTGCTAAACTCGTCTGGAGCCGGGACTGTGTCTGTCCGGTGAAGTTTTGGTTTAAACATGTTTGTTTTTCATCTAGTGGGTAGAAAATCCAGAAATTTTTCCTCAAGTGAAAGTAAAAGTACAGCGTAGTAAGAATACTTGTAAAAGTAAATGTTTTTCAAAAAAAGTTACTCAAATAAATGTTGCGTAAATGTAACTAGTAACAAATCTTCTTTCTATAACATGAAAGGCTAAATTTTTCACAAACAGTAAAAAGACATTATTTGTCCACTGTATCCAATACTGAAAATTCTAGTTTTCTTACATTATTAAACATAAAATATAGCAGAACAGGAACCCTTTAGGTTGCCGAATAAAAAACAAACAAAAAAACCCATAAAAACAATAAAATATTTGAAACTCCCCGTGAATAGAGATGTTTGTACAGAAAGTCTGTTTTTGCTCTTGAAGGAACGTTAAAACTTCGCTCCATGAAATGTGTTACTAACTCACGGCGGCTCTCAAAATCAACCGTTCTCCGTTATTTCCTCCGCTTTCTGTAATCACAACTTTGTCTTCGTAGCAAAAAAAAAAAAAAGTCATTTTTGAACGAAAAGTTGACGTTTTTTCGACACGTAGCGCTTTTAAAGTGAAAATTAAGGAGCTTGTTGCGTGTTTATACTTCAAAATAGAACCGCGTGAAGTGCAGTTTGCATCCCACACCGGACTCTGTCTGGACGGCTAATGTTTACCGTTCTGGTTTGGCCGCCATCTTTGTTTCTGAACCAACGGCTCCGCTTAATCGGCGGCCTCTGCTGGATGGCGGCCAAACTACAACACTGAAAAAAAAAAAAACAAACGTCTAAACTACGATTATTAGTAAACTCACTGGTACTGACTTTAATCCAGTAAACCATAAATCGACAGTTAATTGTATGTTTATTAATTGTTTGTTTCCCTAATGTGAGCTGTTCTGGTTGGGTCCTGAGATTGAGTGATGGGTCTTTGTGGACCATTTGTTCCTATCAAAGATGTAGGCTAACTCCTTCTGGCAAGTTTTGATTTAAAAACAAAAAGAGAAGATGTGTTATTCTTTTTTATTTTTTTTCAAGAAAGTACAAATTCTCTATGTATGTTCTACAAAAGTAAATGATTATGATGATTTGGCCAAGATCAAATTACCCGTGTACCTTTCCGGAGAAGAGGAGATAGTTAATATAAATTAACACAAGGAAGCTATTTTTATTTATTAGAAGAAAAAAGAAACAACAAATTATGGAAAAAACATACAATAATTGCACCAACATTAAACAAAAATGGGAATAGTTTAAAATATTTTTTTATTTTTGAGCAAATAATATTCTAAAATTTAAAATGGATGTGGTTATTAACCATACCGCTATCTTGTCTGGTATTTGACATGAATATTTAATTAATGTACCATTCACTCAGTAACTTTTATTGGCTTCACATGACATTGATATTTATATGTATGATATAATAGCAATAAATGGTATTTGACTCGTTTTGGATGACAAAACTAATGACATTTTCTTTTTCTCATTTTCAGGAAAAGGGGAATAGAAGTTGTCCAGGTACGTGATCCTCATCTTTTTATCCAACTTTTATTTTTTTGTATGATTTAATTGATGGTTTGACTCTGCTGTGTGATGTGTATGCAGCTCCTAATGAGGAGGAGAGTTTTTATCTGTGTTAAAACATCAATTCTTCAAACTGTTGACAGATTATCACCACTAATATTGGTGTTGAAAGGGCTTATGCTCTTTATCTCCTAAATATTCTGCAGTAATTAGATTTTGGTAAACTGATGGAAGTAAAGAATGAAGTTATGAATGATTAACTGACCACAGCAGCCAGTCTGCAGCTGAAGAGGAACCCCGACTCTTATCTTCATTCTTTTCTTCTTGAGGGAGTTTGGAGTTTCCTATGTTGTTTTCATCCCTTCCTGAAAGTTATTTTCTTCTTCTCGCTGTCGCGATTGTATAAAAACACTCAACAAGATTCATGTTCTGGGAATTGTCCCAAAGTAAGCAGTTCTTTGTTTCCGAGTCTCTTCTGGGAGACAGCGGGTCCAAAACTCAGCCGATGGGAGACTGACGTTTAATCTACCTGTTGTCCACTGAATCCATTGTCTTTACCAAGGATCTGCAACCTGCAGCTCTCCTGACGTTCCGAATGTAATAAAGAATTAACAAAAATGTTATAATATAAATGTAGTTAGAAACTGCAGTGTAGCCGTTTTTCATTTTTTAATTGCATTTCCACAGAAGAATGAAACTAGAAAGTAGCAAAAATGTTTGTAGCTCTATTTTACTACTTATTCGATAGAAAGCTTTGTGCTTTTTAAAAAATATATTACATAGAACTGAAGTGATTAATTAGATTAATCGTGATTAATTGATTGTTGAAATAACATCAACTAATGAAGTAATCGATTAATCATGATTAATCGATTGTTGAAATAACATCAACTAATGAAGTAATCAAGTAATCGATTAATCATTAACGGCAATATGCAGACTCAGGTTAGTGAAAAAAAGCTGAAAGTACAACAAATCCAGTGCAGCAATCAATCCAAAACTGTAAAAAATAAATACACATTTTGCTCTTAAGATAAAAAAACAACAACTTTTGTCTGTAAATATGTTTTACTCAGAATTCCTTAAGTGGGATAGTTTTAGCTTCACCTGGTTCAAACTCTGTAAAGAAAAACTCTCATTAAGAACCTTTAGCTACTGAATTATCAATCGGTATTAGAAAAAAATAGACAACAGATCAGCCCTAAGCAGAAAGGACAAATATTACAAGTCATTTTTAGTTGCAGATGCATCTTTTGCTATAAATGATCAAGTGTTCACTAAAGAAATGCTGCTTTATTTCATTTTAGGCAATAAAATGTAAATTTTCATATTTAAAAATTGAATTTATTTGCATATTTAAGGTATTTTTATTATTGTATAAAATAGGCTTAAGTGGTTAAAATTTGATTAATCGTTAGTGAAATAGTCAGGTATTTCTAAAAGAACTGAATATTTACTGTGTTTTTTTTCATGACTATTTATCTAAATAACGCTGTGTGTTTAAATAAGGCGCGTCTTTGCCTCCGTTCGTCAAGCCTGAAGTTTTGTGTGTCAGAAACATTTCCTGACAGAGTTTGGGTCGCCGCCGGGTTAGTGGAGTAAGAGCAGGATGTTTACTGCAGATAAAACCCATTTCTGTTTTGCTCGTTCACCATTCATTTTAAGCTTTAAAGACGGCCGTTCACAGCTGCTGCGTTGACAGCCTTCAGAGGAAGCTGGCAGGAGATTATTTGTCTCTTTCAGTCTAATCAGCTGGCCTTGTCCCTGGAGAGAGACAGACCAGCTGACCCTGGCGGTGACCGCTCGACCCTGGAACGATAAGCAAACCCTGGAAAAATAAACCCTTAAAGCAGCTCGTCTGCCATCTTCGTGTTTGGTTTTAGCCCAATAAAACATAATAAACACGGTTTGTTGCTTTTAGACTGTTTCTGCTCTGCTAATTTAATCGACGTATGAGGAAAATAATCATCAGCGGAGTCAGAAATAAACCAAAAAAACTTGACTGAATCAGGAAGGAAATGATTTGCAATTGAGATAATTTATCTCTGTGCTCTCACTTGTTAATATTAACCAGGACTGACGATTAATCAGTTTAATCTCAGTAAAAAATATTTCATTAAACCACTTAAGCTCATTCTGTACTAATACTAGAAATACTTTTAAAACATGCTTTTCAAATGTATTTCTAATATTAGCATAATTTTCATTTTTTAAATAAGAAAATAAACATTTTATTGCCTAAAGAACATATCATTCCTATAGTGAATGCTTAATCATTTGTAGCATCTGGAGCTACAAATGAGTTCAGCCCTGTTTGCTTGACTTGAACATCAACACAGTTGTTGACTGCTTTTGGATTAAGCAACTAATAATTGGATAGAAATTATTTTTTTTACAAAATTTGAACAAGGTGAAGCTGAAACTACACAACTATAAATATGCTATTCTGGGAATAGCATATTTACAAAAAAGGTGGTTTTTTTATCTTAAATGCAAAATGTGTATATATTTAGTACAGTTTTGGCTTAATTACTGCTCTGATAATGTTGTTTTTTCACTAAGTGGTCTTTATTTGAGTTTGTTAACAATTAAATTAGTTGACGATTATTTAAATTATCGATTAATCACGATTAATCATTTCAGCCCTACACAGATCTCCACTTATTTTTGACTGTCCCCGTGTGTGCAGATGGTTTCAGACATGTTCTCTGTAAAACAATTTACAGGCAAAGGTTTCTTCATCTTGAATTCAAACTGTATATATGTTTTGTATAATTTGGCTTAATTACTGTTCTGAGTATGTTGTTTTTCAGCACATGGCCTCTTTTTGAGGCTGTATACTCCAGTTAACAATTAATCGATCATTAAATTAGATGCCGATTATTTCAATAATCAATTTATCATGTATTAATCATGTCCCTGTATTATCCAGTAGGTTTTATTGCTCCGGGGTGTTGGTTGTGGGTATGGTCTCACCATGTCTTTGCCAAATCTGGCTTCCCCAGGGATCTCATTTTGTGTTTCCATTTCCAGTGTGGGAAAGCCGTCCACTTTGAGCCCCTCAGGACTGACACAGATAGAAACAAAAAAACAAAAAAAAGTTCTGGATGACTATCGGAAACACTCAGATCTTCCTGTTGCTTTCTCCTTGCCTTTGCGTCCCGTTATTGCTGCTCCTGCAGCTCCTGAGCACGTGGATCCATCCGTCATCCACACATCAGCCGGTCGGTATGTCAGAGCTGATGAGATTAACTGTGCCGGCTTTGATCCGATATGCCCTCACAGAGAGAGGACTCTTTATTGTTTCAGTCTGAGGAAAGTCATTGAGTTGGCCTCCATCATTACTCTTAAGTGTTTAGGAAAGCATGGAGGCTGAAAAACAAAGTCTCAGGAGTTTGTCAGGTTTAACAGTGATGATCTCCGACCGTGTTAGGCTTTCTGTGGGTGGTTTCTGGCTTCTGAGAGGTTTTCTTTGTTGAGAATCAGGTAATTAATGACATTTATCACTAGGACTTCATCATGTATCGAATTGCAGTATAGATGTCTCCAACATTGCGCAAACAAAAAAATTCAAGAATAGAAAATACTGCAGGAATACAATACTTTCAATGCCATGTTGGCCTGTCGCAATAAGCAATAAAACAATTAATGGCACGATAAATTAAAACAAACTAAATAATTTTCATTTGCATGATTTATTGTTTTTCTTCTTTATTTCTTTCTACCAAAAACTGGATGATAAAAGTCTTCATTTTGGTGCTTTGGTCTCATCTCGCCCTTTTTTGAAGGACAATTTTGTTTACAGAGACTTTGTAATGTTTTGTTTATTTATTTTGGATATTTAAAATGTCTTCCAGTTCCAGTATTAAATGTTAATTAGGATTTAAAATTTATTGATCTTTAAGACTGTCTTCTTGCATTTTATTACTTTAAAATGATCTCAAAGCAACAATGTTATTGTTTATTTCAATAATGTCTGGGACAATTTATCGTCCAGCAGAATTTATCGTTACAGGCATAGTGCCATGCATGCAAATTTTGAAAGCAAATGATTAACTTTATTAATTATTATTAGGGATACAGATATGAACATTTGAGCCAATATCGATATCTGATATTAATTGTGCTGACATGGTCGATAACTAATATTTACCAATCTTATATACTGTATTGCCAGATTATAAATCACAATTCTTTCATAGTTATGCTAGTCCTGCGGCTAATGGTCCACATTGACTTTTATATGGGGTTTTTTCCTCTTCAGGACACATTTTTTGTCTGATTGCATTCACACCAGCCTTGTTTAGTCCACTTTAATGAAACTCCAGTTCTTTTGCCTAGAAAGTCCGGTTCGTTTGTGGAGGTGTGAATGTGTAAATAAAACTCTGATGCGGACCAAAAAAAGCAAACTCTGGTCCACCTAAAAACCTCGGTCTCGGTTTGGTTGAAGTGAACTCTGGTGTGGTTTGAATGCATATATGGATGCAAGTGGACCAGAGGCCACTCCAAAAGCAGGAAGTGGACCATAATGCAGGGCATTCTGGGTAAATACAACCAAAACAAATGTGAGAGTCTGGAGTTAGTGGGAGAAATGTTTTGTGGCCTATTACCAAAAATAAAAGAGAAATCCTACAGCCTCTAAAATCTGACGCCACTCCATTTTTGTTTACATTTTGCGAAGAAGGAAGTTGTTCTATGACATGCAGCCTTACTCATCACTCTGCACAGTGACTCACTAAAACACTTCAGGCCTGGTTTGTTGTGGATTTAAACCCAGTGGAGCAGAACCGTCTCCTAATAATATTTGGATGATAACATTGTTTGCTTGTGGAGCATCAGAGCTCGCTTTAACCTGCTACTGACTCAGTTTTTACTCTGAGTTTCGTCACCATCACAGATCACAGTCTTCTTCCTGCTGGATTCTGGAGTATTGAAGAGATCCCATTAGCCTAATGAGATCCCAGCTCAACCTTCCTGGAGGATTTATGGTTTCAGGGGAAATCCTTCATGCCAGTCTCTTGTTTCCGCCAGAATCTAAAACTTTGATTTTCAAATTGAATGTAAACTATTTTTTTCTGAGAAGAGTTTGGACCACTTAGCACCAGTCCAGTCAGAGGAGTATCGTGGTTTTCCTAGAAACTGAATTTTGAGTTTTCATTTGCTTCAAACCAGAATCATAGAAGATAAACTGAGATAAACAACTGAAATTTGTCACTATAGCAGTGGTGGGCACTGCTAACAAAAAAATTAGTTGCACTTACCCTGAAGCACTAATTATAAACAATAGTTCTGCTAAAGCTCTACACCAACACAGTATTGAGTAGAAACTTAATTGGTATAGCTACATGGTTTTTACATAGGCCTACAACGTTGGTATAGCATAGCGTTACTGTGCTATGCCGACACAGAATTCAGTGGAATGCTAATGCGATATACTGACACAGTTTTTACAGAGGCTAACGCTAAAATGCTACTACAACACAGTATTTATCAGAAGTTTACACTAGATGTCATACTGACACAATATATAGTGGAAGCAAAAGTGCTATACCAACACAACTTTTAGAAGAAGCTAATGCTAAATCCTATACTAAAATGGTATTTATCAGAAGCTAACGCTAAAGTATTCTAACACAGTTTTATGTAGGCTAATGCTAAAGTTGTCTCGCTAAACATTATGCTAACACTGTATTTAGCAGAAGCTAATGCTAACGCTCAATAAAATGAAACTTTATTTCGAACATGATGGTATAAAAAATGCACAGGAACAAGGGATGCAAACCACATATTTTTGTACCACGGTAATCTTAAGATGCTCGAAAAGGAGTAGGAAGAAGTAAGAAATTTATGAACTCCCAGGCCCTATGCTCACAATATTTTCAGATGGACCCTCATTAATAAATCCAATCAAAAATAAACAGGTTCATTAATTTTCCATTTTATCTGGGTTTACATACGTCTAAATATATACATCCATACACGTTAGTGCTAACTCTCACACATATTTCTATGTTTTGTGAAAATGACCTCTTTATATTTCCTTTTAAATTGCATTAAATTTTGACTTTGTTTAACTTGTTCCATAACTTTACCCCATGAACTGAAATACAAAAGCTCTTTCTTGTTGTTGGTAAACTACGAGTAACTCCTTAAGTTATATCCCCTTTCACTTTCAGAAAACATATTCTGTATGCAATAATAACAAGGTTTTTATGGAGGCTAACGCTAAAGTGCTACACCAACACAATATTTGTCGGAAGCTAATGCTGAAGCACTGTTTTCAATTCAAACAATATTTTCCTTGAAAGACTACAACTCTTGATCAGCAATTTAATTTTATATTTTATAATTTATGTGTTCTATAATGCTCTTAGATATTGTATTTAGTTCTTCTTGACGGTGTATGTTGCCTCATTCCACTCACAAAATAAATGGTTCATGAGATTGTTTTAGCAACTAGAAAAGGCTCAGTGATGCTAGCTTGAGGAGGTCTGGAAAGGCTGGAGTCTTCCTCTCTGGGCACAGCTCAGCTCCACAGAGGCTATTCATCAAAACTGGAAATATATTGAGCCCTGACCTCCCCTCTCCCACCGCCGTTCGCCTGTTTTCTGTTCTGTCCATCAGAACCAAGGACCAGCTCTGCTTTTTAGTCCCACAGGGACACGCTAAGACGTCATCGGACGTTTCTGCTTTCATCATTTAGCCGGACTTTTCTGCTGCACTTCAGCATGAACTCTAACATGGGGTCAATTTGTCTACGAAATGTGTCTGCGAGCGGGTGATGACCCCCTCCCCACTGCTGCACAGTCCTGTTTTTATGCCGAGCCCAGACCCTGGACGGGCCCTCTGTGTTGTGTAAGCGGGAGATTAAAAGCCGTGCCTCGGTGGAATTAGAGATTCGGGTCCAGCAGGCCTCATCACACTGACATTGCTGGCTAAACAGAAAGCAAAAACACGTCACGGCAAGTCATCACCGCTGCTCCGAAACAGCTGGCCTCAGACACCAAGAACAGATTCCCAATGATTCCCAGGAGCAGAAGGGAAATTAAATGGCTTCTTTCAAAGCATGCTAACTTTTGGTCCCATCAAACTCAATAAGTTGTTTACATTCCTGCTTTATTTGCAGTTTTACTTGTAGATAGTGTTGTGTTTATTTTATGCACACATATTCTGGCATATATTTTGAATTATCACCTAGAGTAGAAAGATAAAAAATCTAGAAAATGAAGCTACTCAGTTGTGTTTTCTTTAGTACTGCAACTACCAATTATTTTAGTAATCAGTTATTCTGACGATTAATTGATTAATCGATTAATCACATAATTTTTTACGTTATTTTACGTTATAGATTCAAAAGAATGCCATTTGCTGAGAGAGCAACATATGCAGATCAGTCGTTATGTCAAAACTGTACAAAAAATATGTACATTTTAGAGCTGCAACTGATCGATTATTTTATCGATTAAAACTCTGGGTCGAACTGTAAATATTAGACAAGAAACAAACCAAATGCAGTGTTTAGATGTAGGCGTCTATTGAGAAAGGGACCAATTGAAATCTGATTTTGAACGATGTAAAACCTGGAATTTAGGCTGTGGGATAAAACGATTAATCTGATTAATCGTGATGAATCAATTATTGAAATAATTGTCAACTAATTTAGTAATTAATCGTTAACTGGAGTTTACAAAAAAAAAATCCACTTGCTAAAAGAACAACATACTTGGAGCAATAATTATGCCGAAACTGTACAAAAAATACATTTTATAGCTTATTTTGACCATTTTAGTAATTGATTATTCTATCGATTAATCGGATAATCAAAATAACCACTTAAGCATACTTTATACAAGTTTAGAAGTATATTTTTATTTTCATTTCTGTTATTCTTCAGCTTCTACCTTCTCGATACTCTGGTGTCGAGCGTTGAGATAAATTTTGTTGGAAGCTTTATGCTGAACATTGCCTGTTCAGCATAAATCGACGTATCTGTAGAGACAGAAAAGTGCTGACTGGGTTTGACAAGGAGGAGCTTTATGATCTGATATGTAATCATTTATTTAGTAGTTATCCAACTTATATTTGCCTGTAGCCCAGGTTTTCCTGTTTAATTATTAGTGCATTGTTTCACTGTATTTGGCAACTTCCCCAATATAAGTTGACTCCAGGGTTGGAATGCTTACGCAGCTTTAAACGCCTCCTTACGGTATGCTTGTCACCGACTGGCATAATAACTCCAGTATATCTGCAGCAAGTGTCTGCGTGTTACTTTGCCCTGCAGGTGTGTTTCTGCACCGTTTTCGAACACCTTTGAAACAGAAAGAAGCCACAAGATAATGTAACATAATAAGCAGTCTGGGAAATTGGGTCAGCGTAAAACTGTTGTTCGGACACGTCTCCTCATGTTGAAACATGACCCACTGATTAGATTTAAAAGGAAATTTTACAACAATAACATGTTTAGTAACAAATGTTCTCTGGGTTTTCTGTTGCTACAAATAATTAAGCGTACATTGAGGAAATGCTGTTGCATTCTGACAATAAAAGCTGACTTTTCTTATATAAAAAGGAATTATTTATTTTAATTGTTTTAACATATTTTGAATCTTGCATAAAATAAACTTAAGGGTTTAAATGAAAAATCTGCAGAATGTGACAATTTTTTTTATTCGATTAATCTTCAGAATAATCAAAAATAATTGTTAGTTGCACCCATAAAATGTGCCAATGTTTTGTACAGTTTTGACTGCTTATGACTATGTTGTTCGTTTAGCAAATGTCATTTTTTAAATCTGTATGTGCCAGTTAGCATCTAATTAATTACTAATTTATTTGGTCATTATTTTAATAATAGATTAATCGCAATTAATTGTTTTATCTCTAAGCCCAAATTCCAATTGACGTCAACTCTGTACTGGCAAAGTGTACCGTTTAATTTGTTAATCGATTACTAAATTAGCTGACAATTATTTCAATAATCGATTAATCGCGATTAATTGTCTAAATTCCAGGTTTTTGCATCCTTCAGTTAGATTTCAGTTGACGTTAAGCTACTAACTCTGTACTGTCAGTTTATGTTAGTTTGTTAATCCATTACTAAATTAGTTGGCAATTATTTTAATTATAGATTAATCATGATTAATCGTTGCACACCTTAGCCCAAGTTCCAGTTTTTGCATTCTACAAAGTCAGATTTCAGTTGACATTGAGACACCAATTCTACTGGCAAAGTGTACCAATCATGTTAGTTTGTTTAGTTTATTTAAAACAAGGACAATGTGAAAAAACATTAATAAAAGGCAGATTTTGCTTAAGCTAGTTTCTATCTGTTGTCAGGTGAGATAATAAAACAGTCAAACATACATTGAAAGTCTCCATACACCCTATATATGCAGTAACTGTACACAGTAATTGTAACCCATTTCCACCTTGAAGAATCACTTTGCAGCCTTCTGTCTCGGGTCGGACTCGGACTGTAATCAGTCACCTATCCCTCACACTTCTCACAATCATTAACCAGCGCTGGCTCCGCTTGGCCCTAAACCAACTGAAAGTGTACAGGTTTACAGCTCCTTCATTGATCCACACCTGTGTGACAAAGGTGTGTATTCACCATCAGCTGACTCAGAGTCAGAACGGGACAAAGAACAGCGGGGTTCTGCTGCTTTCTGGTCTGTTTGCACAGGTTGTTTTTTGTTCGCTAATGATCCGCCGGGCCCTGCTAGCTGATTAGCTAACGAGTGTATGTGCCGTTGCATTAATAAATTACCGTATTTCCCGGACCAAAGAGCGCACCTCACTATAAGTCGCACCCACAAAGTTTTAAAAAAAAAATAAGGCCGGAAACGTATATATATATATATATAAGCCGCACCGAGCTTTAAGCCGCTGGTATCGCGTTACATCCACGTCGCATTGCGCTTTGTTTCCCGTTAAAATGTGAAGTTCAGGGTCTTAACGTGGCGCTGTAAAATCCAAGCAATAACGTGTCTAACTAATTACGTGTGTCTGTTGTCACCCATCGCCTCCTTCTTTCAATCGCGGAGCTCCAAGACATGCAGTGGTTTCCTCTGAGCGGGAGAAGATGTCTGTCTAATCGTCAGTAATAGAATCCGCTACATAAATCATAAAAAATGGCGACATGTAAAATCAGCAGCGCTTCGTCCAACTTTTAGCGTCACTTGGAAAGGAAGCTTAAAGAAAGGTAATCTCTGGACGTTTTCGTCTCCTGTCGTGGTGGCAGACATTGCAGCGGGAGGGAGGGTGAGAACGGTCACGGTGCTCCTTCTGCTTGGTTACTTGCTCTTTGCGCCTTGGTCAGTGTTCATAGTTGAGCGTTGTTTACCATTAATGCATTGCCTTAATTGCTATGTTTAATGGTGCAGACAGTTGTGGTTTCTGACATGGGCAATATGGGCAACCGCCCAGGGCGTTATATTTTTAGGGACCACAGGAGACCTCCGCAGGATGTGGCACAGAGATGGAAGCAAAGCAGAATGAAGAAGAGTTTGAATTGATAATGATACTGGTTAAATTTATTTCAGCTCTAGGTGTTTTAGGGGAATGTGGATATTTCAGATCAATTTGAGTAGCAATTTTGATAGGTACACTTAATTTTATTGTGTCATGTAGCGCGGGGTGCTGGTCTTGGTCTTGACTTGGTCTCGGGTTAGGTGGTCTTGACTACAACACTGCTACGAGGCTCCTTGGTTGCCTCCCCCACCCACCTTCTTTCCATTCCCTTTCTGTTGGATTTCTTTCAAAATAAATGCCACTAGTGGCAAAAAAAGTAAAGTTCATGCTGTGTTAGGACAGGAGACAAGATGTTTCCATCCCTGAAATTATGATGCATAGAATCACATATCTAAGTCTAAAGTATG